>SCDY01000491.1:0-58233 GCA_004143825.1 Drosophila micromelanica
GCCAATTGGTCAACTAAGCTCATGCTTATACTTATAGTTTTCTAGTTATAATCAACTAAAAACCCGGTGATATTTTTAAACTAATGTTACATATTGTTCGTAAGGCATCGATGCCTTGCAAAACAATAAATATATATATATACAAAAAAAAAAAAAAAGTTTATAAAAATTATAAAAATTGAAAGAAGGAATCTAAGCGCAACATATTTTTTAGCTTACGTCTAGATTGAGAAATGTAACAACAGTTTTAAGTCAGTAATTTGAGTTTTACAATAGTTGTTTCAAACAAAAAAAAAAAATATTGCAGTATTTTCTTCAACACAGAAAACAAACATTTTGTTACGACTTTACTCATTCTCAAAATAATATCTTTATAATTGCAGCTGTTTTCTGGATGATTTGAAAAAAGAGGCAGTAAGGCATTGACCAGCAAACTGGTTCAAATACAATTGACATTTATTGGCCAATATATATTTATAAGGCGTCCGCCCAGAGGAAGTGGTTCCTGTCCATACACAAAGAGTTAGAGAGATAACGAGACGAAGAAGAAAAAACAGATAAAATAAAAACCAACAGATATTATATAAACTAGGTTTATATATCTTGTTGTTGTCATTGCTGCATAAGAACTGGCAGCAGGCTCGCATGCAAATGCCAGGCAGAACGAGAAAAAACCAGACAAGCCGTACGATGTCATGTTGTGGTCAACGTGGGCGTGCCCAGTCGAAGGCAGGCACTGGCTGTATTTGCTGGCTGTCATTACTTCTGCTGCTGCTGCTTATGTTCGTGCCTGGTAAGTATAGTCTTAAAAAAAAAGAAGAAAATCACAAACATCAAACCATGTTAAAAAATCAAAAAAATATATTCATGTATATAAATCGAACCTAATTTTGTGAAAGATTTGCGCAAAGCCCGGCAAAAACTTGTTGACAAAATATTTATAAAAGTTGCCTGGCTGAAGGCCCCAAAAACAAATGACACAAAACTGACAGCAGAAACCCCGGCAGAGGACCGGCGATAATTAATTTTTAAGCTGCACAAAATGAAGCGGGGCCAAGTGACACGCAAAAGATACAAAGGACGCAATCAGTCGGTTGGTTGGACGATGGTAGAGGGGTGGCAAAATCAATCGTTCGTAAAATAAACAAATCTTATTTTTCCGCAAACATTATTTCTCATCAGTAGCAAGTGAAAACAGAAAGCAACAACAGCAGCAACATTAACAACAACAACAACAACAACAATAATAAACGAATAGAGCGATGACAACGAAATTTTTCATAAATGCGTGCATTCATCTGCATAAAACGATGACCGTGCCAAGGGGAGGCGGAAGAGGAGTTAGCAATAGGGAGAAAGAGATGGCGACAACAAATTGAAGCCGCGGGCATGCAGTAAAATAATTGGCGAGGGTAGCTAAAACATTCTGTAATGTTTTCTAGGAGAAAAACAAAAATATGAACATAACACCCCTAGATAACTCTTTTGTTTAAATTTAAAAAAAAAATTTTTTTTTTCCATTTGATAAAATTCAAGTTTAGAATATATTATTTAAAAAAACAAATAAATTTTACTTAAGTATTATTTAAAAAAAAGTATAATGTTAATATATTTTTTTTTTTTTTTGCAAAAAAATTGTAAAATAATACAAAATAAATTGGTTTTTAATGTAATTGTGTGTAGAAACTTTTAGCAACTTTGACTTAAAAATAAATATCTCGATTATAATTATTGAATTTTTACACTACTTTCAGTCTTTTTACAAATTATGTTAACAGTGTCAAATTTATCTTCCATTTACAGACTAGTTTTTAGTTAACCCTCGCCATTATAATAAGTAAAAACGAAGCAGCAGCTCATTGCTTTTGGTTAGAGCACTTAAAAAACCCCCAAATGATGATGTTGCAAAAGGAACTATGAGATACTTAATATCCATCCACTGACTGCCATTTGCTATTTTATTGTTGTTGTTGGTGTTGCCTTTGTTGGAATTATTTTTGTTCTTTGCGTAGCGCTACAAAAATGCCAAAAGGCACGCGGCAAAGAAAGGCAGACAGCAGCACAAGTGTAAACAACCAGCAAAATAATAACAGCAACAACAACTAGAAATAATAACAACAACAACAAAAGCCGCAATGTAGAAGCGTTGAAAGCAATTGCTGCCTAGAGAATATTTCATAATTTTTTGCGTGATAAAGTCGCATTTGCTGAGATTAAATAAGATTTTCTTGCAATTACCCCACGAGTACAGAAACTTTTTTTACCAGTTTTGTTTTTCGATCGAAAAAAGGAAAAACTTGTTCGTTTATATTGAATTGAACTTCAGAATGTGAAACACAATCCACAGCTCAATCGATAGTTTCTAATTTATGGCCAAAACAAAAGGCTAGTTAAAGTTTTGTTAAAATTTGGTCTGATGCCTGCGCATAACATGCAACATGTTTTAAGTTGCAGCAGCAAACAAAATGGAAGAATTGCTTTTAGTTTGTAAGGGCTTCGAGCCAAATAAGAAATGCGCTTACAAACTACAAAATGTATGCCAGAAGTGCGATATAATATTCTGATTCTAATATCCTGAAAATTATTTTAGATAATTTTCGAAAGGTTTACCCTTTATGGTATTATATTTAATATATATATGAAGAAAAATTATAGAAAAATTTAAATATTTATTATTTAATGAGTTTTTTAACTAATAAGATTATTAATTAATTTTTGAGTTTAATAAAAATATTTTTTAGTAAAAAAATTACATATCTGTTAACAAAATTTTTAAAGGCTCTCTGCTAGGGCAAATCGAAACAATACATCAAATTGGGTTCGGCTTTCAGTTAAAAACGCATAACACGCATACGCACTGTTGTGCAGTGCTTTGTATACAAAGCAGCTAAGTCTATGACTAGTTACCCTACAATCTACCCAACCCGTTGCCCTGCTGCCCAGTCACAAGCACAGTTGCACTTTGCACATCAGAAGAACTTGCACTTTCCAGCTGCAATTTGCTTTTGTGTCCTTAGGTGGTGTGTTTAGGCCAGGGGGGGGGGGGTGTTTTGTCTAGAAGTTATTTGCCGTTTCCTATTCTGACATCCCAACTTGATTCAGCTGATGGAGCAGCCCACAACCCGACCGACCGACTTTTGTCATCGTCCTGTGGATAGTGCGGACAAAAGTGTGCGGTTCCTCTCAGGGCCTGTCTAGTTATCCATCCAATGGATGCACTCAACTATCTTGAGCTAGATATACAAATATATTTATACATTCTATGCATTATATAGGCTACAAGGCCAAAGCTATTTTGGAAATGGAATTGCTAAAGTAGTAGCAAATTATGATAAAACTGTTAAATATAAATTGGTATAAATGGATCTTTATGGGCTTGTGAAAGCATGCTCAAAACTACTTCTGAACTAAGCAATAAATTGTCGTATGCTCCTTGGAAAGTATTGATCTAGAAGCTAGAAGATAGTTGTAATTCATATCTTAGTACTTCATTAAGCTAGAAGATAGTTATATTTCATATCTTAGTACTTCATGACCTTTAATAAATAATCACAGTTTTTAACGATTTACATTAAATAATAAGAATATAATAAAACAGTACAACAAAATCTATAAATTCTTTTCAACATTTTAAGCAACTTATATTTAAGTTAATAATTAATATACAGCTATACAAAAGTTCTTACTTTTTTTTATTAATCCTGTAATGTATCAGTTTTAAGAGGCCTAACACTGTCACTCGGCTGCTGAGCTGTTCTTAAAACAATATTTTAATAGTGGATATAAAAAATTGTTGACAAAAATTTGCATTTAATTTGCACAAGTGAAAAAAAAAACTTGAGCTGAATTAAAACACAAAATTTGTTGTTGTTGTTTTAAAAAGTATTCTTGTTGTTGTTGTTTATTGGGGGTGTAGTCAGAATCTGCCCATTATGTGAGCTTATAAAATATAATGAAATAGCAACAGCAACAGCTGAAAACTGGCTTAAAATTGCATATTTCAACCCCACGTTTTCGTGTTTTTCAATGCTTTTTGTTTGTGGCAACAACAACAAAAAATATTCGCAACAGCAACAAGATGGTCAATGTACCCGCCGTTGTTGTTATAGTTTTTTTCTCTTTCGTTGTTGTTTTTTATTTTGGTTATGAAATATGAGTCAAGTTTTCAATGCATGCCGGATGCATTCATTACCGTTGACGACTGAGTGCAGTGCGTGTGCTCGACAGAGACAGAGCAAGTAAGTGAGAGAGCGACTCTGGGGAATGCGAGAAGGAAAGAGTAAACGACGAAATCCATGCATACACATGTCGGCCATTATGCAACTCCGTACTTATGTATGTATGTGTGTGTGTTTGTTTGCCTCACCAACTCAGTTTTGGGTACATCTTTTTTTTTTATATTTATAACAAATGCACTACACACCCTCAAACACACACAGACGCAGACACATACAAACTTTATGATCTCATGCATATGTATGCCGACACATACACGCTCACACATTTACAAAATATTACATTTAGCTCCTAAAGAAAAACTTCCCCGGGAGTTAGGCAATAAAAACGCTATAAACGACTTGAAGCTCAAATAAACTTTGATGTAGTGTAAAGTTTCTAACAAGATATAAAAACGATTAATATGTAAAACGGTTGTAATATTAGTCATGCATTTTAGAAATTTTTAAAATACATATTAATTATATTAGCATTTCATTTATATATTATTTTAATATTTATATTTGGCTGTAGTATTTGTATCTTAGTATTTTATGTATATTTATTCAGCTGTGAATGAATTCAGTTTTAAATAAACATATTTTTATTTGAATAACTTTAACCTTAAAATTGTTCTTTGAAGCCTCAAATTTATATTTTATTGAGCTTTGCAATATATAAATCTTAAAAATGTACGATTACAATTTAAAAATCAATTTACAATTAAAAAATCAATTTTCCCGCTTGTTAATTTAAAAAAGTATATTATTCACATTTTTTTTTTCAAAAAATAAGGAGATAAATTAAAGATTTATGCGTCTTTAAGCCGTAAACCATTTTAACAATCAACAAATTGATTTCCTCATTCCTATTTATATTTTTTGGTGATATTTATGATTAACAAGTGGATAACATACTTGTATCTTTTAATATTCCACAAATACTTTGGCCAACTTTTTGCAACTGATTGGTTAGCAATCTTCTGCTCTTGTTTATTTCCCAAAAAAAAAAGAAAAAACAAATCCCAACAACCATAATTTCTTAATCTACATCAAATGTTGACAGTTTTATTAAAAAAAAAAGAACAAAATGAGAATCAAGCCGAAACTTTGCAACTGACATGCGAAATGTGAACAAATGAACAGGAAACGGAAGTTGTATGACAAAAGCTAGAAAGAGAAAACGAAAACAAATTCGAAAAAATAACCAAAATATAACCCAAAAAGATGTGTAAATTTGTTCGCGTTCTCTTAGTTCAGTGGAGTTCAGGGCAAGTACCAAATGTCACTCGGGCTTGTGCCGACAAAACCCAAGAAAAAACACAAAAAAAAAAAATTTCGTCAAGAAGAACCTCCGTGGAATATGTTTTAAGTTGCCAGCGGTCGCCTGTTTGTATTGATGTTTGTTGAAGTAGAAATGAGAAAAGTTTTTGGCCAACGCAAGAGTAAAATGCGTGCCACGGGGGAAACACACAGAGCAAATGGGATAAGGGGGTAGGTAAGATATTTGTACCCGCTTTGGAGGCAAAAATTTAGTTTAGTAATCAAAGCAAAATGCTTCGCATTACGTATGCGTGGGGGAAATTTCCTCGAATTTGTTTGTTTTCCGTGCGCAGGCATAAAGCACATCATAAGATGGGGCAAAGTGGAAAGAGACGAAACTAATGTAATGGAAATTTGAAATTATTGAAAATAAATGAAAACAAATAAATACACCCTGAGCATTTTTATTTATTTATTTTTTTTTGTTTTTTATTTTTGCAAAAGTGATGCCGCCTCTTCTGATTTTGGGGTGACGAAGCGAAGCGTTCGCCGTTTACCACTTGAGGGTGAATGTGTTTTTCGTATGGGGGTCGAAATAAAAGAGGGTATTGGGAAGTATGTGAACTGTTTTCCAGATGGGAAGATCACATGCATTTATTATCAATATTCATATAAAACATTATGTTATCATTTAACTGTACATAATTTCTACACATTGTATATAATTTCTGACACATATAATAACTGTGCAAAATCATTTAAAACAATTTTCATAATAATTGAACTGATTTTAAATTTTATCAGATTTTGCGATATCAAGTATTTATATTTTTATCTATAACTATATTTATCGATGTCTATAAATAACTTAAACGTGTTAATCTTTTTGTATTGCTTCGTTTTTCTCTTCTTTATACAAGTCTTTAACTATATGGTATTTATGACTATTTACTTATATATTTTTAAATTTTATTTAAATTTAAATTCTTAAAAATAAGCTTTTTTCTGACACATCATTTTATATTATAAACACTTTAATTTATTTCAAAAACAAGTCTCCAGTTTTTGAAGGGTATTTCAATGGCGGGGTGTCACTTAACGTCTTTCATTTGTTGTTTTTATGGATAACTTGGTCGTCGTCTCGCTTAATGGCGTGTAAGTGTACAAATTGCCTAGATTAGTGCCTAAATTAAAAGTAAAATTGAAATAAATTAAATATTTGCTTACACTCCAGAGGAAATCCGAGCCTGAGCTTTCACTAGGCGCAGGCGTTGGTGTTGTTTTTATTTTCATTTTCATTTTTTTTTTTTTTAAATTTATGTGCCTGCTCTTGGGGTGCTTTTTATAGCAGCTCAAGCAGAGAAAGACAAGTGTTTATTATTGGCATGGAAAATCAATTAACGCAAAGTGGAACGCTTATTCTGATGATATGTAGTGTGGGTGTTTTGCCTGGCTTGGCTCTCTACAATAAGTAGCTAATTAAATGCTAAAACATTTCTTTATTAATAGCAAAAATTATACGTGGGATTTTGGAAATAAATTTGAGGGGAGAATCGTGAATAAAGCTATATAAATGTCCATAGTCTTAGGAATATTAATTGAAAATTTAAATAAAACATTGAATATATAGTGTTCAGAAATGGTTTCTAACTGGTTATATAATATAATATTCATAAAATTCCGTAACCAATGCTTGAACAGATTATATACTCAATATTCAACTATATATCCGAACATAAATCCCTTATATCCAACATCATGAGATGTGCAACCGCAAGTAAGGATATTATCTACACCTGTCCTCTCGCTCGTCCTGTCTTCTACGCCATTGGCGCCAGGATAAATGTTTATGTTATGACATCTTTAAATTTTAAAGTGCATTAGTGTAAAGTGCTTTTTTCGCCAAAGATGTAAAAGAATGTCGCTGAAAAATGTGCAGGATGAGTGCAAAAATGCTCTTAACACTTTCATTTTTGGTCCGCTGTGCACGTGTAGGTGTACGCAGTGTACGCTGTGTGCAGTGTGTGTGTGTGTGTGTCTTGTTGTGTTTGTGTGAGTTTTTAGATTAACACCCAACAATCTAAAATATAAAGCTCGAGTATGCTTTTCCTATTTTGTCAATTACGAAAAATCGAATAAATGTGTAAGCAATGAGAATTTTAACACTTTTAACCAGATATATTATGGTTACTTTTATAATACTGGAAACAATTGAATTAAGTTAAAAAAAAAGGTTCAAAATTTTTTTGAATTTCAATTTTTATTTTATTATGATTAATTTCAAAATATATATAATAATGCACTTAAGTTCTTAAAACTTTTGGTAATTTTGATATATTTCATTTTATAGAAATACAGGTGGCTAAGTAGTTTTTTGTTAATTAAAAAAATAAATATAAATTAAAAGTTTTACCATGTTTATTTAAAATTCCGTAAATTTTAATCCTACTTTATAAGTTTATATAAAGATATTGCATAGAAGATTTTTTATTATTTTAAGGTAAACAAATTTCGACAACTTTGTCGCCTGTGCCAGCTTAGCTACTACATGTTGCAGGTGTGTGCTTTTTTGAGATAGTTTTGCGGGTGTATTTGCTAGTGTAAAATTTAGCACAACATCCTCAAGCTGCAGTTGCCGTTTGCTTTAGTTTCTTCGGCTCAGCCCATTGCATTAGGACCAGACCCACCCAACCACCCAAGCACCACATCCACCGCTGGCATTTGCTATGGCACAAAATGTAATTTATACATTTCCGTTAAGCAAGCGAAATAATTTTTTAACAAACTTCGCCGTATCTCTTCTCTCTTGGTCTGCATCATCGCTTTGGCTTTGTCTTGGCAACAAATTTTTGCTTTTAGTGGGAAATAACAACTATGCATGTTCGGTTGCTTTTAACTTTCAAACACTTATTCGAGCACTTTCAATAGCTAATTAAAATGTTCCAAAATACCGGAAATTTCATAGGCACATACAAATATGTGATATGTGCGAGCGGCAGCTACAAATCACGATGTTAATTTATGGGCCGCGACATTTGGCACGCGCCAAAAGAAAAATATTTAATTTTCCAAATCAATAAACACGCTGATTGCATTGGGGCGACAATTGGCAGATGCCACTCGAGGCAATAAATCTGAAAAAGAAAGAGCAAGTAAAATAAGAACGCTTTGGCAAAAAGGTGATTGACTAGAAGATGTCCTGTAGAGGATTTCAATTTGCCATTTATATGCTTAAACCAACATTTAAAGATAGCTATTTGATAGTGATCAACAGAGTAGATACTTAATAATGTTGTTAGGCTATATTAAATTAATTAGCCGTCGGGTAACTTCAAATGGTGCATACATTTTACTATTTAGCTATAAGTATTAAAAGTATTAATCCTAGCATTTAGAAACAAGAATTTTTCACTTTTCACTTAGTTAAAACAATTTGAATATTATTTTTATAAAAAAGTAGCTTATATATCTTAATATTATTACTTAACATTCACTCATAATTGTATTAATAAGTATTTATACACATTAAAGAAAAGAATTTATACTCATTGTACTAAATTTTACTTAAACTGAAAAGATCAAAAATATATAAAGAGGCTTCTTCTCTTCTTCATAAAATGGGTACTGAATGCACATGCTGCCCATTTGCCAGTTTTTTATGACTAAAGGGCATTCAAATTTGCTGCAAAAATGCACTGGCATTTTTGGACATATTTTTTAGGAACAAATCGAAACCCAGCAAAAGTTCTAGTTATTGACCACAGCAACAATTACAATAACAGCAACAACAGCAATAGCAGAAAACAGTCAACTGTCAATGTCAACTCGCATGGCCATGAAGTAAGCGAAAAGAAATAATTGAATTCCCCAAACGCCAAAGTGGAATTTTAATTTGCACTCCACAAAATGTTAGCCCAAACGCCCATGCCCACGCCCCGCCCCGTCCCCCGGCCCAAAAACAGGGCGCAGCAACCCTCACTGATTGCTGATCAGTATGCAAAATGTGTGCGTGCCAAAATCAGCGTAAACTTTGCTGAAAAATTTAAGGGGGTGGCAAGAATATGAGTATTGAGTATCACAATAGATAGAGGGAACGTTGGGGGGGGAGGGAATCGTACATTGTCACACGTACTTTGAGCTCAACTACGAATTGATGTCTTTGAAAATTAGCAGAGGGTTTGGACAAATGGCAAAGCAAAGAATTTCATTGCTATATACAAGAGCAACCCCATTCCACACCCTGGGCATTGCGACACCTTTTTTTTGTGTTATATAATAAAAACAATTTGGCAGAGAGCACCTGAAGGAATGCAATGAAATTTCAATGCACACGCGAATGCGTTGCAATTTATTTTAATGTTAATTTCAAAGTATTTTCGCGACAAATATATATAGAAATTTCAACAATTTAGCGAAGCCAGAAATGCAATCCATATGGCCACCTGTTGGAATTTTTAAAAATTGTATTTTGAGTATTTCAGTTGGGGATGATTTAAGAAACATATTATTTATGTAGTTTTTAAACTAATTCGAAGTTATTGTGCAAATTAATAAATACAAAATGTATGTATATGCACTGGGTATCTGCTAGTCGAACAGCCTCTTTCTGCTTTTTCCCTTAATAAATCTCAACAAGCATAAAACCTTACCACACCTGACCAGAAAATGTTCATCCATGGCACTTATGACGAGTTGCGGCCACCGAGGCAGCAGTTCATTTGCCGTTGCCACTGTCTGTGCCACATAACCCAAATCGATGGGGCATTTATCGCATTTTGATGAGGCAGCTTTTTTCTTTGAGCCAGCTCCGAAGTATACCGATAGCCTACTGAGCCACATTTCGTGCTTGCTCTATAGGTGTTTCCGGACCAAGGCAATCTGCAGGCTACAAGCGGCAAACTGCAATCACAATCTAGTTGCAAACACAGACGAAATTGTATGCCACAAAAGGCAGCAGCTGGATACGACTCATGGAGTTCACATTTGTCGAGAACGCTCAGCCGTTTCCTTTTCGATTTTGCCGTAGCCATTGCGTCAAAATCATGCATAACTGCATTTTGTTAATTGCAATGAATGAGGCAATGGCAATGCAGTTTGCACAATTGTCTATTAGCTGTTTCCTCCATACGCACAAACACACACACACACACACACACACACACACACATTGCGGGAATGCTTGTAAGTAGCTTTGGCATTGTGTTAATGAATAAGAGGGGATTACAGTTTGACCAAGCAAATTTTCATTTCATATTCGATTGCTCAGTTTTCCATTTAACAGCAACTTTTTACCAAAACTGAGTTTTTCCTTGTGCTGCAATCGACTCTTGACTTTTGAATGAACAAGTTATAGCTTGAAAATATTTTATTTCTATTCTAGTAATATTTTATAATTTCATAATTACTTCTCATGCAAGTCTTTGTTAAGTTGACGAAATCATTTTAAATCTTCTTTTCGTTTAATTAAATTAATGTGATATGGTTGACTATCCCAGCTGTTTTAAGTTTAATTTTAGATTAGCTCACATGCAAATTATGAGGCTTAACTTTAATATGTTCTTGTCAGCATTTTAATTACGTATTTGCTTCAATTTGATTTATGGCATTTACTATATATATAATATATATGTGTGCATTGATTTATTAGTTGCTTGTAGAATACTTTTTAATTGTGTAAATGTTTGGCTTTTACTCGGACTTAGATCATCGATTGGCCATATATAATTCATTCAAGCTGCTTTGACTTACAGCAAATGTTGACAGCTCGCTTTGAGCTTTAACTTTTGCTCGACCCACAAAGGACTTAAAACAAACCCAAGTTGAGCTGTCAAATGCATTGGCTGGGTCAGTTTAACTGAGTGAAGCAGTAGAACAAGAAATACAATAAGACATTGTGTTTTTCATTACGCATACGACATGTTGCCAGCGACATCAATGAAGAAAGCGCAAGCCAGAAATTCACTTTCATTTTGAGCTGTGACAAACGTTTCCTTTCTTGACTGGGGTTGATACCCTTTGTATTAATTGCTGTGACATACTATTTAAGTAGAGATTTTATTGTTCACTGTCAGATACAAGAGTCGGTTTTCGGACAATTCATTTCTTGCCAAAATGCTGCTGCTGCTGCTCTTGCTGCTTTGTCTGAGCAAATTGATTGAATTTACTTCTTAAAGCCAACTGGCTGACCGGCCCAAAAAGACAAGGCTAGACAAGACAAGATGCTGGGCTTGTGTGGGTGCGCTCATTTCATTTCAAATCTCAGCTAGGATTTGTAATGAAGATATATACATAGAAACACACAAACACACACACAGACGCATGCAGCAAATCACTTAGTTTCACATTACAAAGCTATGCTGACAAAACGTGGCAACAGAACGAAAAGCAACTCCTTTGGATGGCTGCTCGCTGCCTGATACTCATGGAACATATAAATTAATGAATTCGATGCTTATCAATAGCACACACTAACAACAACAACAACAATCTGTGTGTCCATCTATTAGTTCGTTAGCTTTGTTTTTTCGGCTTGTCGTGTGATTATGTTGAAGTGACTCGACTTAAGATTTGTGTATACAACATACGATGTGCGTGTGTGTGAGTGTGTTCGTGTGCGTGCTTCTTATATCTATCTCAAAGTCAACAACAAGTCTGGCTGCGTTTTCCTCTTTCTTACATTCTATTTTTATTTTTTTTCATTTATTATGGCACATTCAGTTGATAAAAGATTTGGGCCCTCAATCATGCTTTTGTGTTTTGTGGCCAACGCCTTATCCCCTCCTTACCCTCTCTCATTGTTGTTTGTTTTTTGGTAGGATTTGTAATTTGTATTTGATAAGCAGCTCTTCAAATCCTGCTTGTGCATGGCTCAGACTTTCTGATTCTGGCCCAATTCTTAGCCAGCGGCTTGAGCCTCGTGGCATATTCTAGTTGTGGGCTTTATTACTGCATTAGGCGTATTTGCCTAAATCTTATTAGCAGACAAAGTGAACTAAGCCAACCCAGACTGTTGTAAATATATATGTAGTATTATCTATAGATGTATATATAAATATGCATAACAAATTTAGGCTAATAATAATAACGATTATAATGCATTAATCATTGGGAAAAATAAAATAAATAAATCATAATTCATATACTTTTCTTAATATCAAAAGATTAATTTATCAAAAGATTAATTTAAATGTCTTTTGATATTAAGGAAACAGCAAGTTTTAAGTAAACTTTTTTATTTGTCGTTACATCTGAACCAACTTTTGCTTATCGGTATCCAATTTCGAATAAATATATATATTTTGACTACGTAACAAGTTCTTGAGCTGACAATTTGCCATCAAATTGGAAGTGCTACGCCGATCCAATTGGAGTGTGTTAATTGGAATGTTGTTAACTGCGTTGCGGCTTAAAGCCATTTGACAGTCCAGCCGGCTCCCAAAAGTTATTAACCAAGGACCCACAGGAGGGTACACAAAATGGAACGCTATATAAATTTGTAATTTCGTTTTGTGCAATTTTGCTTTTTTTTTGCTTTAAGTTTTTTGTTCTTTTATGCACGTATATATGGTATATGGTAAATGGTGTAGGACTGTATATCGAAGTTGAGCAGACATTGCTCCATCAAACAAACCAATTTTCGGCATTTTCGCAATAACGTGCCACGTATTCAGCCGCCTGCTGTTAACTGTAAACTGCAAATTGTCGGTTTGCATATCCTTTTGTTTTTCGACTATTTTTTTTTTTTCGCTATGCCTCAGACAAGGTAGTAAACAGACAGAAAAGGTTTTTGGGGTTGGGTATTGGGACAGCTGTACGGTGTACTGAATTGTCTGCAAAAAGCAGAGAGGGTCGTTCTTAATTAAGGCATTCTGATACCCAATGAACAATACAGGGATTGCTTCATTTGGTTATTTTTTTATACCCCATACATTCACATTTTTAAGGGGTTTAAAAAAACGGACCCAATGAAATTGGACAAGTTTAATTAGCAAGAGTATCAGATAGTACTTCTCTTTGTACATTCCCAATTCTGTCAATAAAAAATTTATTTGTCATCGAAAACGGTTCTATGAACGCAAAAAAATATAAAAAACAAAAAATATCATAAATTTTTTTCGAATTTAAACAGATATTTAAAACTCCAATCTGCGAATCGATAAATATCTTTTTTATACAACAAATAAACTAATAAGTATAAATAAAAGCAAATATTAACTAAAAGCTAATATACACCTAAGATATCTATGAAGTATAAATAAAAAACGCTATATTAATTACAAGCATTTCATTTTATATTTCACCAACTTTTGCGAGTATCTGATCATTTCCCCTAATGGATAAATATCGATAAAAATATGATTATATTTTGAGGATATGTCAGACTCAGACTACACGGTAGCTTCAAGTCAAGAGAGTTTTCTTTTTATTATTGTGCTTAAATCGCAATGGACAGTTTACAATTTTGCGCATTGGCCAAAAAGTAAATACTATCCGTTGCAGTCTCAAAATATCAATTTATCTTTCAACTTTCAACTCCCACTGAAACATTCGGCTGCAGCTCAGAAATATTCATGCTTTGCATACGAAATTGTGTATGGTGAATGAGGACGAAGGACCTCCAGCTTCTTAGGGCAGGAGCACGTAGCTCGGCAATTTTTCAGCATGGAGTTTTTTTTCGAGTTCGAGTAGCTGCTGCAATGACGATGCATAAGTACCAACAATAAATACAACAACATCAGAAGGATGATAAAGAAGACGAGATGGGGCATCAGTTTTTGGTAGATATGGGAAAAACTGTCTGAAATAAAATAAATTACTAAACAATGTTTCGGCCACAGGGAGTGAGAGATAGAAATGGAATGAGAGAGATAGATACGAGTTCTGCACCTTAGAGCAGCTGTCATTGTTATTGTTGCCGCATTTTTCCTCTGTTTGTTGGGGCTCTTGACGTGCTGGCACTTTTTGGTGGTAGCCCAAGCACTTTAATCCAAATGTAAATTGCACATTGGCAGAGACGACTCTGAACACTCGACAGACATATGCACAGCATTTTATATTTTGTTTATGGCACTCAAATGGTATTGTAATGTGCGAGCAGGAGCAGACTGACTACCTTGGGATCACTCTCATATTGATTGACCCAGTTGATTGTTTCGACATTAACATTAAATGCTTGTTTTGATATCAAAAATGCCTAACATTTCTTCTAGACTCGTAAATTAAAAACGATAATAAATTAATAATATAATTGTAACTTTAATACTAATATAATGAGGGTTATTTAAAATTCATAGCATCTTAAAATACACTCACTAAATTAATTATTATATTTTCTTATTTATTTTATTTACTTATTTTTTTTTATCTAGCATAGTTTCTAGTAATTTACAACTAAAACCTAGCGTCTTTATTATTTATTGTTAATATTTGTTTATAAGCCATCAAAGCCTTGTAAAACATTAAAATTTATATTTTAAAAAAGTTTTGTCACTTATTAATCTGCGCTTTAAAAGTTTTAAGCTTAAAGTAAGCCATTGTAAGCCATTTAATACACTGAAAAATAAAACATAATTTTTTTTTGTATTTAATCTCAAGCCTTTCAATGCCATAAACTCCATTTTAATTTTTAATTCAAATTATAAAATATAGTTATTATATACATTTTAGCTTAGACACTTTATAATTTTCCCATTTATCGAAACAAACAACAAATGAATTAAACTCAAAAGTGATAGACAATTAAAATTTTTTCTGTGACAAATAAAAATGTTTTTCTCTTTTTACTGTACGCCGTCTATCCGTAATGGCGACCAAAACCGAATATAGTCGTATATATTTGTGTATATATGTAGATATGTAGATATGTATTATACATATATTATTGAAAAATAACCGAAAATTCATTGAAAATCTATCAAACAAAAAGTGATGACGAAGAAGAAGAAGAAAAGCCAACGACTATTTGTTCATGCATTTGACATGTCATCTCCATTGAGCGAGGGGAATACAAAAGAACAGTGCGCTGGCGGTGGTGGGGAGGGATTAGTAGAATGGGTAATTCAGTGCATGGCATTCATGAGTATGTATGTGTGTGTGTGAATGAGTGTTTGTCAGCGCCAAAACGTCGCCGGCAGCATCATCAGCAGCGCATAGAACGGCATAGCCGCCTTTAAACAGCACCCATCCACCAAAGTCTGAAGAACTTTCGGTAAAAACTCATTTCCATTGATATGCAATGAAAAAGCGAGTAAATATCGCGTGGGTCATTCGCATTGACGGCTATATTCAGTTTGTGATTTTGTTTTCTGTGTTTGTGTTTGTATCTTTTTTTTTTAAGTTATTTCGGACTTTCCTATTTCACCATGAATGGGGTATGGACATTTTGCTATTAAATGTAAGGCTGAAAAAAAATTGAAAATTGTAAACTCATTTGCACAATTGAAAGCAATTCTCAAAATAAAAAAATATTTTTTAGACGTTTGCAAAACATAATAAGAAATACATGTACATTAATATAGAATTATAATAGAAGCACAAAATAAAAATTTAAACTAAGTTTAAAATAACCAATAAATCAAAATAACAAAAAATATAACTAAATGACATTTATGATATAATGATATTTATCAGTCTAGATGTAGTGAATCACAGTGTATTTCAAATTCTACTTATTTTTGAGGTTTAAGTATTTTGTTTTTGGAATGTTTTTTTCATGGCGTTGCGAAGTTCTCGCCATATTTTTAGACACACAGAATTCGCTTAACAAAATACATTCTTTTTTTATTATTTGACCCTTAGAGTTTGATGTGGATAGTGGTGGATGGTAAGAGGACTAAAGTTGCAAAATTAAAAATGAAAAAGGGTTCTCATTCAGTGTCCTGCGTCGTTCTGTGTTTGAGTGCACCTGAATGACAACAGTTGCGGAAAACTCACATGCAAAATGCATTAGTTGGTTTTTTATTTTTGTTATTTTTTTTTTTTTATTGGTATATCTTCTATTCAAGTTATTTGGAAGCTGCATTTGATGGCTGGATTTGTGTGTCGTCGATTGCCGCAAATGGATTGTTGCATAAATTAAAATTGTCTATTTTTCATGTAAATATTGCATAAACTTCCAATATGTGCGCTTAGCATATGTATTCCTTATGGTTATTTTTTTTTCTACTCAATTGAATTATTTACATGGAGTTAGATGCAGTTGGTTACATTTAGACTATTGTATTTTATGTAGCATGGTTACAGAGAAATGTAAATAAAGGAAATTTCATGTGAGTGGAACTAATTTTAAATGTTGTACCATAAAGAAAAATATATTGAAACTAAATTTGAATTTTTTCTTATACAGAATTTGCAGGAGCTAGAAGATTGACGATGTCCTATTACCAGTTAAATATTTATTTTTATATTTATTTCTTTGCGCTTTTTCAACTACCTTTTTATTATTTATTTGATTCATGTATATTTTGATTATTTTTCGTAATACACTTTTTATTTTTTACTAGTTCACTATTACCCAATAGATAATTTTCATTTTACATACATATATTGGCATTTCCACAGAAAAGTAAACCATGGCCAAAAAATTAAAAGTTAATGCAAAAGCCTTATTTTCAGATATTATTAAAGAAAAATGTTCTAATTTTAATAATTTAAACAGTTATTCCTTGGTTTTATTTACCATGATAAGCAAACCGACTGCAAAGTTGCAAAAATGTAAAATCTCGTCATTTGGTAATTTTTAAAGCATTTTCAATTTAAAATTTACTTCTCTTAGACAGATGATACATGACAAAACTTCTTTCACAAAATCTCTCTTACATAACCAATTAACTACAGAAAAATACAAAGTGAGCAAACCAATCAAGATTAACTGTAAATTTTTAACTTTATTTTCTTCATATTCTAATGTCCCGTTCGAGCTCGAAAAACGTAATTTGTTCTTATTACGTGATAAATAAGTGCAGCAAGCGTGTCCAAATTTTTCTTTAAACAGAATTTAATACTTAGAATATAAAAAACACCCAACAAGTTTAATAAAATACAATTTAAATTTTTAAGAATTTTTTGAAAAGTGTCCCGTGCGAATCGTAAGTGTACAACCTTTCGAATAAAAATAGGCAAAACAAGTAAGAACGTTGCAGTCGGGTGTTATCGACTGCGTTATACTCATTCACGATCTTAATTATTATAATTATTGT
Source organism: Drosophila micromelanica (assembly GCA_004143825.1). NCBI lineage: Eukaryota > Metazoa > Arthropoda > Insecta > Diptera > Drosophilidae > Drosophila > Drosophila micromelanica. The sequence goes on from SCDY01000491.1 coordinate 17,675, forward strand.
GAAACATTTCGGTGTTTTGTAATTTGGGTGGGGGTGTCTAAAAGTGGGGATGGGGTTTGTCGCCGAAATTTGTGCCGATCTTTAAAGGCGATGGCCAGTTATCTACCCTCTAAATTTGGTTATCGATTTGAGATTTGAGGTGTATCGATATGTTATCGGTTTGGCTCTCAAATCTTAACACTTTGTCTGACGAGAATAACTAGAAGTATATATCCAAAATTTCAAGTCTCTATTTTTAATAGCAATGAAAAAAGTTGCGTTAATCCGGACGGACAGCATGACGGACATTGCACAAGCCCAATACACTAGTGAACGAGTATAAAAAGATATAATTCATACTGTTCATTGTTTACTATTTTCATTAATATAATTGTTATGTACACTATATTTCCAAAATAAATATTATTCAATTAATATTTTATTAATCATTAATCATTACTTCATCAATACTATAATCCTACATATACTTTAAAAAACAAATATATAAAAAATTTTACATGTGGAATCAGATGAATATTTTTAAAAGAAAAACCAAAGCAGGTTTTTCCAAGAAACAAAATTGTATCAAAAAGTTACATTATTCCGTAACATTTTAAAATTATTTGCAACAAAATATATTTCTTAGTTTCGCTGATTTTCGCATTTTTATGAGGGCGCACGAAAACGACTTCCGTTTTTGTCCTGTGCGAATCGGTTTTTCTTTTGCCTCTATCTTTAAATCCGAATTACGTCTGCTATTAACTTTACCATTAAATATAGTGCTCCTAAACAACTATTAGATAATATATCAGAAAATATGAAAATGCGCTTTACTTTGAATTTTTTTCACTTGAAAGGTGTACGACTGCCCTGTTCGTTACCGTGAAAATGTCCATATAGTTCTTAATGTGTGACTTCACAAAATTAATAACGAGACTAGACGCGGCAAAAACAAGAACATCGATGCCGAAATGCATTTTATTTTTTTTGTTTTACTATTTCTAAAGACTTGACAGACGGTGCGCAGTAGGAAGCGAACTTTTTTCTGGCTCTGTTTTTGAGTGTAATCTGAACTCCTACTAAGCTAAATACTCAATCACAGCAGACAACGAAAAACGAAACCTGTACTGTTTAGTGCCCTGCGTTTGCTTCCAATGGTAACTTCTCTTTACTTTTATTACTTAATATTTACGACAAAGAAAAACGACAAGAACTGACCTTGAATCAGAACAAAAATTGTATCTATAAGTGTTGTATAAGCGAGATCCTGCACACATACAGTAAGAGATATACACAGCCAGTAAGAGATATACAAAGACATTGCCGCCGATCAAATACACTTGATAAATTGAATAAAATGTGCATTATTGAAGTCTAATGTTTAACGATGGTTCATGAAATTGTAAATTGCAATACTATCTTGTTCATCTTTTATGTTTACTCTTAATGTACTTACTCTTTGTGTCAAATTTTTAGGAAGTGCGAGTGCAGTGTGCATTGAATTTGCAATTGAAATTAGCATGTATTTGTTTTTGTTCTAGATGATTAGCCAAACGAACGTAAAAAATGGAGAAACGAACCAAAAATACTATAATTGTTTTTGTCTTTCGTTAAATTACGCTGAGAATAAAATAGTCGTGTATTAAAATGCTGGTTTTTGCTATGCAAAACCTCTGTTTTATAATTGTAACCACCAGAGAAATAATATAATAAGAAACTGCATGAGCTAATTTTATTTAGCTTAGTACCACTCACTACTTAATCGCGGCACGAACTAATCGATTATATATTTTATTTATATTTTATATTCACACACACGAGACGAACACGACCGATCAGCACGGTAGACGCCCACAGACTAAATTAAATTAATTATCTTATTAACGTCGCAGTTACCTTAAGACGGCATTCGCACTAATACATTTGCAACGAAGAGCACTAAATCTGTACAACTCCAATGCTCCCACCACGCACAATCTCCGCGCCATACAATTCTAATAAGCGGGGCGTAATTGAGAGAAGAATATGTTACTATAATACATATGCGTGTGTGTGTCGACTGTATTTAGTGTAATGCTGGCAGCGAGTGTTTAACTAAGTGAGAGTGTGGGAAGTATTTGATACTTTTGATCACGACACATTGAAGTGTGGACTGCAGGCCCCAGTTTGTAGAGCACGAGCATTGTTAATGGTATTAGTGTATCGACGGAGAGCGCTTGGTGAGGAGTGAATTGTGGATGCTGTGCTCTTCGTTGCTTTTGTGTTGGTTCGAATATTAGCTGAGCTATTAATAGTGGGGTGAGCTTAAGCGCAAGCCTTAATAAACGATTTAGTCTTGGCGTGACTGTCCTGTCGATCGGTCGTGTTGGTCGCGTGTGAAAGTGGCCAAAGTTGTGAGAATTCAAAAGCAAAAAAATAAAATAAAACTGCTGATTTATTTTTTTTTTTTCAAATACAAATATTTATTGGTAAGTCTCAAAACCCAAAATATTTGAAGCTATTTAATAAATTTGTTTATTTTGATTTTAAATATATATATATTTTTTTCTTTTGGTAATTGTTGAAACATGACAACAAACAAGTGTCAGGCGAGAATTGCAGATTTACATTTTACATATTGCTAAAAAAAAGAAAACAAACAAAACGAATATGTTGTTGTTGGGGCATTGTCGCGACATTTCAATACAAATATGTGCAATAATAATAAAATTTGTATGCAAAATAGGCGTCCCGTGTTAAATGCATGCAACAGAGGGGCCTGCAAGGGTATAAGACATGGTACGGTAAATTAGGGAGGGGGCCTTTCAGCTGCGTTTTACATACACAAATATGCTGGCAAAGCATTGATGTTATTTTTGTTGTTGTTGTTGCTGCTGCTGCTTGTTGAAAAATCGTAATCAAAAATTGCGCCATAATTTGCATGTTTATTTAATAGTTCAGCGTCAAACACAATCCACCCCTCTCCCAATATACTTCATGCTGCCCATGATCCACAAAAGAACATTTTCTGTGTGCGTGTGTGTGTGTGTGTTTTTCCGTTGCAGTGACAAACATTTTGTGAATGCTCCAACTGCAAATTGCGCGCGTTTTGTATTTGCTTTTAGTTTTTCGGCATTTTTTGGTTACTTACCAACCAGAACATGCCACGCCCCGTCCCCTTCGCACAACAAAACGCATTACCTGTACCTCTGTGTGTGTTTTTAATTTTTTACTACATACTCTAATGAAATGATGCCTGCGGGCGGCACTTTTATATCCGTAGCAGCCACACCCACTCCCCCGCCTCCAACTTTATTTTCTATTTTGCGTTTTTAGCATTGCGGTAAAGCTTGCCGCAGATTTTGATGACACCCCACAGAAATTTAGCTAGCTTCTGCGTGGTCCAGCAATATTATCAAAGGCTTTTATTCGAAATGACTTCTTTTTGTTGTATGAAAATACAACTAATAACATTGTGGTGAAATTTTAGAAGGTACTCAAATGAAAATTATGTTTTCGTTTAAGGTTTGATAAACTAATTAAAAATATAATATTATCGAAGTTTGTTTTAAAACTGGAATTCTGAACAATTTAAAATTCTGAAATCGTTTAAAATATATTAAATTAAACAAAAAAGAAGGTGTAAACTGTTTAAAAATTAAATTATAATGTCGTATGATGCATAATGAAAATAATGCTTTTGTTTCAGGTTCGGTAAACTAATTTAATATTATGAAAGTTTGGTTTAAAATTGGAAGTCTGATCACTTACAAATTCTGAGAAATAATTTAGAAAGTTGAGGGAAATAAAGTCAAAATGCTAGTAGTCAGAATTTATTTAAACTATATAATTGTCACATTCCAAAAAAAAAACAATAATGATATGAAAATTCTGAGAAATAATTTAGAAAGTTTTTGTATTGAGGTAAGAGAAGTTGATTTAAAATGAATTCAATTCCAAGCTGAACTGTAAACTAATTAAAAATTAAAAACTTTAAAAATCTAAAGGCTTTATGCCAAAAAAAAAAAAACTTAGCGGCTTTAAGTCGTGCAATAACAATCAATTCAACCGAAAATTTTCTGGCATGTCTAAATAAAAAATAGACATAGACACGCGACAGTGATACAGTGTGTACTCGTAACACAAACAAAAATTTATATATATATATATAGTTGTATTTATATATATATACATCTAGCCTTATCGTCATAAATGACTTCACACACAGGGTGTGTAACACACAGATGCCACAATATTTTGACTGTTTTGTAATTTATTTGACATATTTATGGGCTTCATAAATACAGATACATATAAAAATGCGTTTATTTCGATTTGCTATATTTTTTGCAGCTTCTTTTATTCCATTTTTGAAGTTTTATGGCAAAATACGAAAAAAATAAAACCAGGCAACAAAACGTTTTATACGGGGAGCTGTTATTGTTGTTGCTTTTTGAAAGTTTGGACTACTTCCAACATGAGAGTGTCCTACACAACAGCAACAACTGGTGTGTGTGTGTGTGTGTTGCTCATACGCCGCCTGGTCAAAGTTGCAATAGCAAAACATAAAACACTTTTTATGTAATGATTTTCACTGTTTTGCTTGCCCATTTTTTTCCCTACCACCGTCTGACCAGCCGCATGAACTATTGACAGCTGATGATAAAAAATTGTTTGAAAAATAGAGAAAATTGGGAAAATAAAAAATATGGGTGCAGTGGTATAGGAATTGCAAAAGAAAGAACTAGTTACGTTTGCAATGGAGATAGAATACACTTGGGGCTTAAAAAAAGCAAAACAAATTTTTTAGTTTACATCTGTAAAAGGTTTTGTGTTCAAAAAGTTAGAATTTAATTAGCTTTAATTTCGTGTTTCAGTAATAATTTAAATTAAAAGTAATAGTAAATTTGTAATAAAATATATTGTTATTTTTTTTAATTTTTTTAATATTATTTATATAAATATTTGGAGGGATAATATTTTATCTTTCAATAATTTCTATAAAAAATTTAAAAATTCTTTAAAGAGCGCAGGCGACTATCGTGAAGTCTACCATTTTTATTGAGAATTTAATATATTTTGAATTCAATTTCATGAAATTGTATCGAGTATAAATTAACAAATGTCACATTTAACACAAAGTTGTTGATTTTCAATTGTGATTGGGTTAACGGCTGCTCCATGACGATATTTAACTCAAATATTCAGTTGTTAAGCACACAAATTCATTTAATTCGCGCATTGAACGCATTTCGCGCCTTAACACTTTTAATTTATGTATTTACTTTTTGGTTTATTTGCCTTTCTTGCTGCCGTCTGTCCACCGCGTCCTCTTTATGCCTACGCCACCTGCGGCATTTTCACAGTGCTTCGACGTCCAGGGCCTTATTGAAATTCCGAAGTTGAAATGGCTGCAAGGGGGCGCGGCTCCGGCCAAACGGACGGCTGCTGGCTGCGGTGTTGACAGTCGACATCGTCCTCGGTCTCAGCCATCAGCAGGGTTGTGCCACACTCCTTTTTTTCTGGTCAGGTTTTTGCGGCTCCTCCGGCGGTCGCGACTCGGCTGTGAAGCAGTAAGTGGTTCTGTAACTCGGGCTGTCCAACTGGGTCTCGCACTGTGTGTGTGTGCTGTGTCACTTTTGTGGCAACACTTACAAGCCAACTCAGTGGCACCCTCGTTTTGGCAACAATTTTGCCACACCATAACAACTCGAACCCATCGAAAGCAGGCCTTTTTACACCCTACCCGTTATTTCTGCCACAGCCAGCGGGTATCAAATCGCTTGCTTTGTTTGTTTTGACTGAGTTTTGAACAACACTTTGAGGTGTCTGTCCCGCAGTTTTCGTTTTCGTCGAGCTAACCTAACTTTTGATCAGCTTTTAATGTCAAAGCCAAATGCATTTTTGTCTGAAAAGTTTCGAAATGAGCTGACTTATTAAAGTCAAAAACACAAAACAAAAACTAATTTGTAAACATGATAAATACAATAACAGACCATAAATCTAACACACAATCTAATACTTCGAAATACGCCCAAAGCTCACATAGGAAAACGAGCTAATAATAAGATAAAAAAATTAGTTAACAATTTGATAGTCGCAACCAAACACAGATAGAAACTGATCACAAAATAAAAGCACTGAAAATATGTGAAAAGTTTTGCACTTTTCCTTTTGCAGCGTATGTAGAAGTAATTCGGAAAAAAAAACTTTTTGGTTCTGCTTAAAACTAAATCAGAAAGCGAAAAAAGCAAACGTAAAAAATAAAACTCAGACGAGTACAAAATAGAAATGCCAAAAGTTTATTTCTCATAAGCTTAATAATTTATTGGCATACATTAAAATTGAATCAAAAAAGTTTATAAGTTTTATATAATTTGAAAAACAGACCGAAAACTCTCTAAAAATTAAAAACTTAATAAACACAGAATAAGCAATTGATACATTTGTATAATGTAGTATAATAGTATATCATTTTTTATTTATGTTAACTATATCATCTGGGTGAGAAAAAGAAAAAATAGATATACAACACCTTTTACGTTTATGGCAATCGCGTAGAGAGGCGCCTTCGAAAACATACAGAGCGAAATTAAGTGAAAGTAAGAAATAGAATGTGAATATTCGTATAAAGTTACTTGAGGTAATGTTAATATGCAATTCTCATTGCAGCACATTTCAATTAGCGCAGCAATCGCTGCAAAACCGATAGGAAACCACTTTGAACCTCTTCTGGAATCAAAAATATAATAAATGCATGCAAACAAAATGAAAACAAAATAGAATTTGAATCCACTTGCCCCCACGTCCTACTGATTGAACTCTATCTGGTATTTCCCATTATCCAATCGAAGCCACTGCAATTCTCCCCCAGTTGGGAAACAGCTTTTGATAAGCAAGTTGTAAGTTTCTGACCTGACCAACCACACACACACACACACACACACATAGAGAGAGCTCTTATTCAGTGTTGTTTCGGTTTTCCTAAGTGCGTTTCATGTGACAACAAATGTTGCACTAAATGGCGCCATATACGACCAATAGGTGTGTCCTTTTCCGTTTAGTGCGCTCTCGCTCACTCCCACTGTTATAAATGGTAAATACATGTTGTTTTCTTTTTTATCATTTAACTTTGGTGTCTTCTTTTGATACCCTGTAAATGTATTTGATAGGCAGAAAAATGGTTAACTAAAAAATATATTCTTTCAAATGAGGATTGCTCGTGAGTTTAATAAAAATCAGGATCTGTTTTTTTTTTTTTTTATTAAGAGTTTTAGACGAAAATTATTTAATATTTATATAGACAGGAAAAAAAATAAAATTCCTAATAACTATATACAAAAAATTCATTTTTAAAAATTAAATTTTATATTAAACAAGAACAGGGTACCTGCAAGTTGCGCACTAAATTGTTTTTTATATTTTCATTTCCTTTTTTTTGTGCATTTTTACAATGCTTTTTGTTTTAATTTGACCCATATAACTAGCGTGCGCTTTGTTTTTGCTTTGGCCGCATATATCGTATCGCAGCTTACCACAGATCCCCCTGCCCGTGCCCCTCTCCACAACAAAACAATTCCCCTTTCCAATTGGCATCGCTGTTGCTATCGGACTAGGGCCAGCGAATAAAATTGTCCTTTAGCAGAGGTGGCATTTGTTGTTGTTATTGTTGTTATTTCCGTTGCAGTTGTTGTAGCTGCTGCTCCGATTGTTGTGGTTGCAGCCCGCATGCAGCAACTTTTTTCCCTGGTATTTTATATATTGTTGTTAAAAACTTTTACAATCTACGTTTGTTAAGTATTTTAACGGCTGTCTCTGGCTGAGCATACTCTCCGCACAGGTAATATAAACCAATGAAAACTGCAAGGGCAACTCATTGTTCATCACCCAACTCACCTCCCCAGCCCGCACACGCCCACTTAGCTAAAGTTTTTACCATGTCTGCGTTGGGTGTTTATCTGTCAGTTTATGTTTACAAATGTCCACTTTTAATGGTTCTCCATTTAGCTGGTTGCCAACTGCAGCAGCAGTCGCTACGGCGAATGTCGGCGCTGTGGGAGAGTATGTAGCTGAACCCACTTTTATCATACTCGCATGCTGTAAAATTCTATTGTAAGTTTGGTTTTCCGTTTTTCATTCTGTCTGTTCATCTATCTATCTGTCTGTCTGTCTGTTTCTCTCTTTGCCTGACCCCCTCTGCTGTTGTGCACTACATTTTTTCCAGTTTTCCTGTTATTTGATATGGAAAACATTTCATGTTATGACTTCTCAGCAGCATTTATAATGTGTTAACCATTGTTTATTAACTGTTAACCTTTCTATGTGATTTTCATAAAGCTGAACTGGATAACAGTCTTTGTTATTTGTGTTTTGTTTGTTCTTTGCTCAAGCTCTCTTGGTTGCTTAATCTCTTTCACAAGCTGTTTATCTTTCGCTATGTGTAAACACAGTCACAAATTTAATAAAATATAATTTTATTGATTTATATTTGAATTAAACAAAAAATTAAAAAATTATAGGCTTTTTTCAACCAGTTGCCACACTTTAACTTGTTTTCGGTATTTCTTACCAACCAAGTGATCCACTATAATTCACTAATCTACTATAATAATGCTATCAATGTGCCCACCTTCCGTTCTCCAGAGATTCCATAACAGGGTATTAACAAATTACTCGTAATTTTCCTCACCTTCTACCCTTGTTAAAGTGCTCTAACGTCAGGCTCATCACAGCTCGTCTCGTCTGTGCCTAATTTCATTTAGTAAAACATATAAAATTATATTCTTCGCCCGTTCAACGCTTCTCTCGCTCACCATGTTGTGTTTGTTATGCTTTTCAGATTTTATTATGGCGCTCAAGGATGTTTCGGTAAGGATACCACAGGCGGTTAAACGTGGCAGCAACGCCTTGTTCACCTGTAATTACGATATGGAAAACGATACGCTTTATTCGGTAAAGTGGTATAAAGGCAAGCGTGAGTTTTATCGCTATACACCCAAAGAGAACCCGGCTATGAAAGTCTTTGCCATGACAAGTGGTCTTAATGTGGAGGTGAGTACGAAGAAAGTGTATGCATACACTCAGCGAAAAAGTATTATACTCTAAATTAAATTTGTTTTTAAAGTTATAATTCATAATTTATGAATTATGTTTTGTTTAAAAACGAGCTCATTTAGTTAACAAAAAAAAGGTATAGCTAAAAAGTATGTTTAATCTGATCATGCTTATACCAGCTACATCATCTATATTCGATTCAACAATCTCTTACCCTGCAAAAAAAAATTATCACTAATTATTGTTTCAAGATGATAGCTTTAAAGCTAATAGTGATCAAGAATATATAACGAAACTAAGACATAAGCTTCTATTCTTTAAACATCAAAATTATAATAAATATTGTATCAAATGATGTATTTTAACAATTGCGATCTTTTTTTTTTGCCCCTAAAATAATGTTTTTAAAACAAAAAAATTTACACAATTTACACAATTCTACACAGGCAATTCTAAGTGTCTTTCATAGAGTTATATAATTAATTTTTTTTTGTATTTATTTAAAAACAAATGAGCTTTATTAATCTAAAAAATGGCAAGCAACCGTATTTTTCTTATAGTGCACTTATATATTTATATAAATATATATATATTTATATATGAAATGGTCATGGTTTGCGCAGAGAGTTTGCCTCACATTAAGACCACATGCTGCAGTTGCGTGTCATAAAATAACAAACGCACTGTAAATTATGCCCATAATGGCTGATTGCATTAAGCCAGTCGCAGTAAAATCTCCATTCGTTTACCAAGTATTTTTTCCCAGCGGCGTTTCACAGCACTTACCGAATCTCTGTGAATGTTGTAATTATGCACAACAGACTGGACCAGAGAATCCAGTCAGTTCCATTGCCCAATTAGTTGGCAACACGATTGACTTGCGGCTCATTAAAAAACAATATATGTAGATTGCATAAAAAATACTCTCCATAAAATTCGACGAGACAAAGTTTTCAACTTTAATTATTACGTTGAAATGCATGCGGGCCAATTAGGTGTCCTGGCAAATTGGGTTAAACGTCCGGCGTAAACCAATCCACTTCAGTACGACACCCATCCGGACCAAGAGTCATATTTTTCCAAATTAAAGCTGGGATCTTTAAATGCAATTTAATAAATTTAATACACATATATACATATTTTTTAAGTGGATTTCTGCATGAGCTCCCACTTGCCGTCGTGTCAAAGATTAAATATCGCGTTAACAATTTCGAATATTTCGAGTGGTTGATGAGTGCACCAATGAATACTCGACAAAAGCATAATGGACCAATTAAATGAGCAGCTAATATTTTGTTTAAACTGCAGCCAATTCAGATTTATAACTGACAAAGTTCCAACCTAAATATATATAAAAATTATGTTTTAGTTGCGCTTCGAAATTATTGAAATGTTCACAAACCAAATATTTTGCTTTATAATAAAATTTCAACAGAAAATAGTTAAAATCCATTAAAATCTTTGAAGTTGAAATAAATTTTGGTCATTAAATAAATTTTATTTTAGTAAATATAGAAATCTAAATATTTGTTAAACAGGGCTATAAAAAAGTGCTTTATAATTATATAAAAAAAAGAGTTCATAACTGTCTTTGCTGATGAAAGTTTTCAATAAAGTTAAATGTAAACTATATGCTTATTCCAAATAATTTTTCAAATGGAGAGCACTAAAAATAACTGAACTCAATTTGACAGCAACAAACTTCAACTTTGAAATTAAAATGACAGTGTTTTTAATTATATTTTTCACTGGGCTTCATCAAATTTAATTCAGTGCATATTCAAAAAGAATTTTATATTTTTTTATAGAATTGTCGACAACTACTATTTTGTGGAATAACTCAAATAGCTCTATGTTATATAAAAATTTATATTTTTATTTCTTAAAGTTTTAGTTATGGCCAGCTCAACTCATAAATAAAAGATTTGCAACCACTTTATTTCATGCAGCTCATAACCTTTTTTTTTAATATCGCAAATCATCGCAGAGCCAAAAGCAAAATTGCTTTGACTCAAAGCAATCAAATGGAGGGCAGCTCGACTTAAAATTCAAGCTCCATAACCATTTTCGAAGCACCTTTCAACAGCATCTGTGTCCCCTCTAACCTACACCGAGCAAACCATAAGCGTATGGACTCAACTTTTTTCACTTTGCCATTGCGTTATATTCAATTTCTATGCAGCGCATCCTGCCAATTTTTCAACTAATTTTTATTGCCCACCCTTTCACTCTCTCTCTCTTTTATTTATGCACTCTTTCAACACTTCTCTAGAGGAACCTCTCGAATCAAAGTCATGTCGTGCTGCAGTCGGTGCCGCTGAATATTTCGGGAAAATTTACATGCGAAATATCCGTGGAAGCGCCCACATTTCAAACGGCGATGGTCTCCGGCGAAATGGAGGTGGTGGGTAAGTAAAAACAACAACAAAAATGTTCTTTGCAGCTTACCGAGAATTAAATACCCTTTCATTAAAGTAGCAGTAGTTAAATATAATTCTATACTTAACCTTACAATTGTTATATAGTGAAAGTAAAAGTTTTAATAAAAAGAACCCATCAACAAATTTAATAAATTATAAATGAAATTCAAATAAAAGAAACAATTATTTAATTATTGCTATGGGACATCAACTTACATCTTTAATAACAATATGCTTCCTTCCGTGTTACACATTTCCTTTCAATTTTGAAAAACCCGCTGAAAGGGTAAAATAAACTATAAAAAAGGCAATAAAAATTCTTTTAGCACCTACCCAAACGTGGAAAAAGAGTCAAATAAAATTTGGAAAAGGCGGGCCCCTTTGCCAAAAGCAAATTAATTAGACAAATGGGCGCCAGCCTTTGCCATTTTTCGAGTGCTGGTCAGCTAATTTTACATTTCCATTATGCAGCAGACAGTCTGCGCCACATCTGCCGCACTCACAACTGACTGTCTCACTCTCTATTGTTTTCTCTATCTCTTTTGGACAGAGTTACCGGAAGAGCACACAGTGGTTACCGGGATTCAGGCACGTTATCGCATTGGCGATTTGGTCGACGGCAATTGCTCAATTAAATACTCGAAACCGGCTGCTAATTTGACATGGACTATTAATGGTATTGTGGTAAGTTTTGGTTTCGGTTATTCCGCGACTCCGACGGCATCCATTTCGATCTGCCGTTCAATTAGAGTGCGCTCCGAGGCAATTTCAATTGATGGCCCCCAATTTTTCAATTAGTCCCAACCATTTTGGATAAAAGTTTTCTTTCGGCACTTCTTTTTCACTTTAATTGGACCATCATGGCCAAGGAAAGAATTAAGTTCAAGTTTTTAGATAACTTAAGAGCTTGTGTGAGATGCATGTAAGAATTTTATTGCTTACAAATATTAAGTTTAAATGGAATTTAATAGATTAAAAGTTTGTTAAATATTAAACTTTTAAACTTTTAATTTCTTATTTTATCAGCTTCTTTTATTATTAAATTAAAGCAATATTATTTTGCAGTAACCTGGGCATTAATTATTATGTTTGTATAAATATTTTGTATATATATTCTCACAACTTGGCCAGCAGCAATAAAAAAAGTATAAAAGTAAATATGCTAATTTATTTTATTATAAATATCAAACTGTGAAATAAACTAGGAACATGTTTAAAAAAAGTCTTTGAATAAAATAACAAATTGTAAATACAAAATATTTAAGTTTAAATTTAAATTTACATAAATTATATTCGCTATAATGACTTGGAATAGTAAGGAAATGTAAAATAGTCTATTTTTTGACTCTCTCTTGCATTAAGATTCTTACATTGTGCCATTATTCTTAAAAAATGATTTCTTTTTATTTTAGATCTTGTGTTTACTATCTCTCTCTCTCCCCCCCAAACCCTTCGTCGAAACTTTGTAGAGTTGCATCGTTTGGCAATCTTTTAGCGTTTAGTGTGTGATTTTTCATTTCTCGTGTGTGTTGCACACTTTTTGGCACCTGCGTTTTGTTGGTTTCCATTTTCTTTATTTTCGCCCAGGTTTCCCCCATATATTTTGATAGGCAGTCACTTTTTATGCCTTTGCCCACTGCTGGCTGTTTTATGGCCGCAACCACAGCAGGCAGCTTCAACATATCGCGCCAGGTGGGTCGCTTCGGGTTTGAGAGAGGTCGCCAGGCGGCTGTCATAGTTCCGCATGATTTCACACAGTTGTGTGACTGTGCACGGAAAGACAGACAGTGTGTGTGAGAGAAAGAGAGAGCGAGTGGGAAGACGAGGTGGGGCAGGAAGTCGAGGCAAGTGACATGGCCCGGCATTTTTGGGTCTGGTGCCATTTTGCTGCGTTTGTTTTAAGAGACGTTTAGGTTGTCAGCTAGTTTTTTGTATAGGAATCTCCGTTACCCCTCGCCCATTCTGCCTAAAACGAAGCAAGGGGCAGAATTACGTACGGAATTTTGTCTACGGTCTAAAATTATTGTTGCTGTAAATTATTTGTGCTCGTGTGTGTTGTGTGTTGAGAGTGAGAGCAGAGAAATTTATTAAGTGCCGAAAACTAAATACCCTTAAATATATATATATATATATATACTTTAATATACTGCTGAACTTCCAACGGGTTATTCCAATTAAAGTTATAGCCCACGATTTTACCCATTAAAACAGTTTAAAAGTATACATATATAGTTCTAAACGTTACACATTCCGTAACAAAACTTCAATTACCTTTGCAAAAAATAAATGTAGGGTATAACATTTTGAAAGGTTTTTGGGGCATTGTCAATGTCAGCTCAGTTCAGTTAAAGTCATATTTCATAGAGTGTGCGCATTTTTTATGCGGCTACAAGTTGTAAGTTAGTTAAGGTGCTGTGATTGTGCTGTGACTCAAGGCGAGAAAAATGACATTTCCATTGTGAATTGCTGATGCAAATGGTATGAAAGTAAATGTGGGTACTTTACTGAAAATTTACTGTTTAACTCAAATTTTTTAAATATGAATGCGTGTAAGGCGTTGTCAACGACACAATTTTAGCTGATGAGTAGTTTAAATTTAAGAGTTTCTGTTTTTTATTGTATCAAAAGTTGCACACAATTTAAATCCAGAAAAAATCACAGTCTTGATCACACATAAAAATCGATTCAATTTTAACAAAATTATGGGAGTGTACAAAAATTGTCGTAAATTTTTTTTAAATACATATATAATTATATATTTATTTTATAATATTATCAGCCAATTTAATGAATGCGACTTGTTGTGTAAATGTACAAAAAATAAAAAAAACACTAAACCGATTCATACTCTAATTCGTATAAATATTCTTGAATCGTGTATGTCTCGGGATCGATTTGACAAATCAACTATATCTGTTCATTTTTGCATATATACTAATACATATACTAATTTAAATATATTATACTAATTGAGACAACCACAATCGATTAAAAAAAATGTTAGTTCGCAGTTTTAAAATTAAACTAAAATTATTAGCATTTTTACGAAAAAAAATTTAAAATAATTAAATTCATAAAGCAAACCGTTGCTAAAATGCTATTAAACATAAAAAATGGTATTATTATATTTTAAGTATGGAAGCCTACAAATACTTACACTCTAGTAACAAATTTCATAAATTTGTTTTTGTTATTTATTAATATCATTTTTTATCTCTTAGTTACATTTTATTACATATTTAATTTTGCATATCTCAAAATCTAATTTTTGCACCAATTGCTGTTCTAAACATTTTTACCAAAGTGCAGCTTCATTTAAAATTTTAGCCATTTAAAAAATTATTTACACGCTCTTAAATAATCTAAATATTTGCTAGTTTTTTAATTGCAAAATTGCCAACTAAACGAACAGTTATTCAATAAAGCAAAAAAAGAGCCTGAAAAATGTGAATGTAATAAAATGCAATCAATTGAAATATTTTGGCATTTAACAAGGCGAAAAAAATATAAAAAACAATCAATTTTTTTGTTTATGTGCATTAATACGAAATAAAAAGATGAAAGTTTTTGTATTTGCATTTGTGTAGCAGGTACTTGGCAACTTATTTTTTTGCGGCTAGAAACGGGACCTTGATGGCTTTAAGTGAGAGGACCAATTGAGAAAGTTGCAGTTGGTGTAGCTTAAAAAAAATACAAATATATATATATATATATATATATATATATATATATATATATATGCGTTACATAGATACACATATCTATATATAATTTTATCTTTTATCATTATCAAACAAGCAATTCAGCAAAAACTAACACAAACAACACTTGAGTGTGGTCTGGTGTGTGTGTGTGTGTGTGTGTGTGTGGTTGTGTTTCTGGGTGTGCGTTGGTTCGCCACTTGATCTTTTAGCTAACGAGCGCTTTTCAACAGGACCTGTGCCCGCACCCTGCACATGTGTGTGGGGCGGGTTGGCAGGCTCGACAGGCTGGCAACGGTATCTGCAGGCACTTCAAACTAAACTCACCGCAAATAAAGTGGCCTCGTCCTAGCTTGACTGCCTGCTGCCTGCCTGCTGTCCTCGCTTTAGGCCCCTCTGCTGTCCGCTTTGCTCCACTTAATCACTCAAGCGTGAATCTATTCATCATTCATAAGTTATAAATTTGCCTGCTGTGGCATGTTTTTTGGGCGTAAGAAGTGGCCCAGGACCAGGCTCATCGCAGGACACGGCACAGTTTCCACTCAACAGTCGCCACTTGTGCATTGTGCATTGTGTGTGGTGTGGTGTGCGATGTGGTGTGTGGTGCGATGGTTGAGTGGTGCGTGATAAGTGGAGACATCGATGTCCTCTATCTCGAAGATGCAGCGCCCTTTGATAAATATTTATAAATTGATTTTCAGGCCGCGACCTCTTTCGAGCTGATGTATTGAAGCGCACACTCATTTGATTCATTCGTTTCATTCATTTGTGCCCAAATTCCACTTGACACAGTTATCAATTCACATTTAACATTTGCCCCATTTGTGTGTTGCAGGTGCCGCCGCATCACATCAAAACCTATCAGATTGAGAAACAGAAGAATAGCACTCTGGAATCTGTGACAAGTGCCATACACTTTATGGTAACCACACAGCATTTTCTCAAGGGTCAAATGAAGGTAAGCCCAACGGAAGGTACAGTGGTCACCGCAAATTGGCGATCTTTTTCAAGCAGCTATGAAATTTTTGTGTTTTTTAAAAATTTTCTTTCTTACTGATTTAGATTGAATTACCCAAAAAACATATTAAAAATGTAGTATATAGTTTAATAATTTTTAAAATTTTTTATTTTTTATTTATTTTTTATTTTATTTATTTTGAATCTTATCATATATTATCATATATTAATGGGATGTGTTTTAAATTGTGGTTTTTCGAGTAATTTTTTTTACAAAATTACCCGGAAAACGTTTATAAAATTTAGCACTTTTTATATTTTCAAAAATTATTTTTCATTTATTTTAATTTGTTATCATTAAATTTTATCACTTATTAATTGAAATTGTTGTTTCTTGATAATTTTTTTTCTTATTGTATATTGTATTTTGTTCCTACAAAATTATAAGAAAAACGTAAAATTTATAACATTTCATATATTTTTTAATTTATTTCTTACAGTTAAACTTATTATAACTTTTAACTCATATATTATAAGATGAAACTGAAAAAACCTTATTTTTTTGCGAACGATCTTTATACATGCATAAATAAATATGAAAATCATTTATATAATAAATATAAAATACCGAAAATATACTAAATACTTTCAACTAATTTCTCAGCTCAAATGCACAGCCAACATATTTGACATATTCAAAGAGGAAATTGAGAGCATTATCGAAGAGGATCGACCCAGAATTATGGCATCTGGCAGATCATATGATATTAACAATTATCCACTGGACGAGCACGGCAACGGACATGGCGATCGGGAGCGTGGTGGCTATGAGGATCACAATGAATCATATTTAACATACTACTCGCGTAAGTGTTGAAACACGCATGCAGAATGCAAAGGGAAAAACTCTAATAAAAATTGTATTTCGAAACAATAGAAATCTAAAGTGATTTAATCACACAATAAAATAACTTTAATATATTATTATATCACCTTTGACGGTGTAAAAAATGTAAGAACAAATTTGTAAAAATTTTAAAAAGGCTTTAGAAAAAAAAACTGATATAATTAATTTATAATGTAGAAGATATCATTAATTAACAGTTTATTATGAAATCACAATTATCTCAACAGATAATGATTTATATAATAAATTAAGAAATAAAATAATGCATTTGAAAATTAAATTAATAATTATATGATTAATAATATAGTAAAACACATAGTGTATTCTATTTATTTTTGTTGAACGACCTGATTTAATTTTTTTCAAAAACAATTTATTGTAATTCTCGAAACAAATCCAATTTTATACCATGACACAGTTTTGAGCAAATTATGGCTGAATACTTCAGTGAAGAATTAGATTTGTAGTTCAAGTGGGATTTTATGAGATCAAATAGGGCACATCCAAATAAAATCAATAGTTCTTTTTGATGGAGTTTGCTCAGCAGAGAAGCGAACTCTTTTGCGGCCTCAAGTATTTCTAAAACTGAACTGGAAAACCTTTTAACAAGTGTTTGCCAGCCTGATCCGAGCTGCAATTCACAAACTGCAAACTGCATTCAGTTGGGTGGGTGGGATGTGGGTTGAACAGTTTTGAGCATCTGCTATGTCAACTTTCAATAGCTGCCTAAGCCACTTGATGTCCTGTTGCACTACTCGCACTCGCAATCCCTTTTCCCCTCCTTTGCCGCTCGAACACACAACATAAATTATGCAAATAACATTTGCCAGCATAAACATTCAGGCAAAACTGAGAGGAGCAGCAGTTGCTCCCGGTAAGTGGAAGCAGGATAACCGACACGCTTATCGAATCAGTTGCCGGGCCAAATCAAATTGGTCTAAACTAAGTTCCAGACATTGAAAGATTGTCGCGGAATCGCTGCAGACTAGTCGAGTTACACGGTAAATGTGGCCCAGGGGCAATTGCAAAAGGCTCAGCCTTTGAGGGATATATATATATATTTGAATACCCTATTTCCGTTGAAAATTATTAATAAAGGATACAGGCATACAAAGCTTTCGCCGAGCACTTAAACTATATAAAATATTGATCAGATAATTTATATAACAACTAGGTTTAAGTTTGGACAACTTAACAGTTTTTATGTTTAAAATACATTTTTATTTTTTAATTATTAATTTACCAACAAATACAGATTTATTTCTCTGAAATAAAAAGTAATTTTTTGTACATCTCCTTTTCTTGATATAGGAAATATTCTAGTTGGGCACACTTTAAAGTACTTTTTCTCTCTATTTTTCCTGGTTTCTTTATTTGCTAGAGTTGCCACTTACTTGCGGCAACATTTACTTAACACCAAATGCAGCAGCAACAACAACAGTGTAAATGCTGCAAGCTGCAAATTGTATTTAAAATTGAATCAACTTGGAAAAAGTCAAAGAAAATTTATTCAACGTGCGCATAAAAGTATGCAACATTCTTTGCCGCAACAAGGGCTCAGTTCGCGCTACCCATGCGAAATGAACTCGCTTTTTGGGTAGTTTCCCAATTTACTGCTTGTCGTAGTTCCTATCGAGGCGCATTCGATTTTTGTAAACTTTATGCAAATGCAATGTTGACATGAACACCACACACACACAGACACACACAATTGGAGAGTATATTGACTGGTTTTGAGGTTGTTTTTTGGAAAAGACTTATCAGATATTTTTCAGTTGGCTGCATTCAATTGCTCAACATAGTTGTATAAATATAATATGAAAATCAGAAACATACAAGCATAAATTGTACATAGAGAGCAGGTGGATATTAGTTAAATACCCTGAATGAGAATTTTATGCAATGTTCCTGTATAATATAAAATCAGAAACTTACATTTTTAAAACTGTTTTTTAGTTTTATGATTATTAAATATATTTGGGGTATTTTATTTCACATACTATAAATACTGCTTGCAAAGAAAAAACATAAACATTTTAAATTGAAATTTATATTTATATTTAAAAAGTATTTAACCTTATAATATTTAATACACTAATACTCATTCCTTTTTTTTGCAATGAATCCGCCTCAATTTAATAATGAATATATTTCAGTAAAAGATTTTGCTCTGGCTTTTCAAAATAATGAAGTTTCTTGAAAAAAATTAATAAAAGTAAATTCGAGTCGGCAACTTTATCTTTAATTTTAGTAATTCCCTTACTGATTTAACTTTTACTTATAAAATAATAAAATAATATATTAAAACACACTACTAAATTATTCAGCAGAAACATAAAAGCTTTAAAATTTAAATACTTCTTTAGCTGTTAGCTGTAATGAACTTTTGGTTGTTTAGAAAATCTCTTTGCTTAATGTAAACGCCACGCAAAAAATGCATCTCTTTTCATAATCCGCTCTGTCTCTCACTTACTCTTTCTCTCTTTGTTTTGCAGCGGATAACAGTGCGTCGGGCGCTGCGAGAGCTACACACGAATTCTTCTGGCGCGTTTGGCTATTGAGGCTTACGGAGGCGCTGCCATTTCGGTATATTGCACACATCAACAGGCGGCTGGCGAAGTGGGCGTGTCACTTTAATGCATGGCTTAGCGCAGCGAGCGGCGCTGCGACTGCGCTGCTGCTCCTCAGGCTGTGGGGGGCCCATCAAATTATCAACTGTCAATACGGCAGCGACAGGGCAGCGACGCAACAACAGACGAATGGCGATGGCGACTGCGACGCTGACGCTAAGGCTGACGCTGACGTCGGCGGCGCGCATGTTGTCAATGTGACAATGTCAAAGGCAGCGTCGAGTGGGAGCGACAAATGCTTTTATAATTGTCAAATGGCATTGGCAGCTCTCTGGGGCTGCCATGCTGCCAATGCGAATCTGGATCGGGACAACGTGCAACCAGATGATGAAGACAAACACGATGATGATAGAGACGATGATGGCGTTGGGAATGGAGATGGTGTCGAGTCTGGCGATGATTTAACTGCAACTGCAGCTGCAAAGCGCCAACATCAACAGCTGTCAGCGACACTTGCCAAAGTGGGTGTGGCATCCGCGCTGCTGGATCAACGATTATTGATGACTTGGCCAACGCTGGCAGCGGCAGCAGCAGCAGCAGCGGCAGCAGCAGCAGCAGCGGCAGCAGCAGCAGCAGCGGCAGCGGCAGACGTTCGCTGCTGATGCTGGATTGATGATGAAATGCATTTCAAAAAGTAGCTTAAGGTGTTGCCAAAGGCGAACAATGCGTATTTCTCTTCGATTTCCCCCCAACCCCCCCGCTCCAAATTTCGTTCGTTCTCATATTTGTTTTTCTGTTCGCTGCGTGAGAAGTACAGAAATAATGAATGCCCAAAGGCTTCGATAAAAATTAATTATCGGCACAGCAGTTCGCCTTGGCATAAACAAACCTACGCGTTAAAAAGCCAATTTTGTGCAGCAAGAAGCAGGAGTAGAAGTCAAGCAAAGAGAAGCTTAATAATAGTTAAGAGAACGAGAGAAACTTGCAATAAGCTAATATAATATGAAGCATAAAGAAAATCCAAATTTATTAAATGTAATAAAATTAACACAAGTAATAATTATCACAAAAATATATATATACAACACATGTACGCAAAACAACAAATAACAGGTGAAGCTCATTAAATAGCAATTAAGTATTACAAAAAAAATCAAATATATATGTATAAAATGCATAGCAATTAGTATAAAATATATAAATGCAGAGAAAAACATGCCCTTTCCATGCCACCTTTCAATTATGAGCTCGACAGTTTGAGAGCCGTTGCCTGCTCTTCATGCAATTCATTATAGACTTATTTTCCATGCTAAGCTCTCAGTGAGCTTAAAACAAAAATTTTGCGCTCTCGCTCTATGTCATATCCCTACGTCCGCTTATCGCTGGGATTTTGAGCTCTGGCTCTCCATAATTAACAGCAGACCCGTTGTCAAGACATTGCCAGCGAAAATTACACTGCTCCAAAGCTAAGCTTGGACTCCCGTTTCTATTTAATCCCGCATTACATTTCCAACCCCAACTGCGCTCTTAAGTGCAAGGTGTTTGCGCTCTCGCGCTCCGTTAATTGTGTCAAATGTAAAGCCAGAGGCGAGACAAAAACGACGCTGACTGAGTTGCCCACTCTGCTTGATTTGTATATTAACACAGACTGTTCGAAGCTTAGCTTTTGAACTCCCGTTTACTCGCTCCATTTGCACGAGCAAAAGGCCAAGCTTGGAGCTGAGCTTTCTTTCGCGATACATTTTAACACAAAGTTCTGTCTTTTTGTTTCAATTTACTGCAAGTATTCTGTAAATAAAGCTCTGCTTATCAAACAAGTATGAAAAACAAAAGCATAAATGATAAATAGAAGTGTAAGCAAATATAATAGAAAGAGAATATATATAGGAAGGAACTTTTTACGGTTTTGGACGCATGCAAAATTAATTAACAAAAATCTCTTCATTTGTAGAAGCAAAAGTAAATTTTAAACACAGCTAAATCAGTTTAATTTCAGCAATCAAAATATTAAAAAAAAATGAAATCTAAAAATTATTTAACATTTTTGGCAAACAAAAATCCAACGGTAAATAGTTCCTTTGCCTTATAAATAAATCGGTGTAATTGTAAATTAAATGGA
The DNA here is from genome assembly GCA_004143825.1 of Drosophila micromelanica. Classification (NCBI taxonomy): domain Eukaryota; kingdom Metazoa; phylum Arthropoda; class Insecta; order Diptera; family Drosophilidae; genus Drosophila; species Drosophila micromelanica. The sequence goes on from SCDY01000491.1 coordinate 39,361, forward strand.
AACTTTCGGAAAAAATAATTGAAAAACAAATAAAACGTTTCGGATTTTGCTAGAAAAAAAAGAACAGATTAAAATACAGTTAATAAAAATAAACTAGCACAAAAAAATATAAAATATAATATAATCAAAATTTTGAATAATTGTATATATTTAAATATGCTTAAAAAACACACAAATTGTGAATTTATGGTTAGTAAATTTGTATGTGTAAATGTTAAATATGAAGTACATATGGATATATATATGTATACATATAGTCAGATTAATGCATGCTCTAAAAAATTATCTAATCAAAAAGTGTTGTGAAAGTTGTCTTCCCTTATTTACGTGTGCTCAGACTTATATCTAAATCGGTTTATATTTTGTATTTTCGAGGTTTCAGTTGTGGTCAGCTTTATAAAACCTATAAATATGTACCCAGTATAGTTATAGTTATATAAATATGTAAACATAAACTTATTCGCATATTGAGTTGAATTAATGTTATATAGAAAAAATAAAGTAGAACCACGATTTTTTATTCTTTTTAATGTTTTTTATTATATAACAGTATCGAATTAACACATGAATGTTGTTTAGCAGCTAAGCTCGAATTAGTTTTAGATCTATATATAAATACACACATGAATAATAAAAAAGAAAAAAAATCGCAAATGCTTATTGAATATAAAATACATATTCATATCTAATATAGAGCTCACCAAATAATAATTTATAATTAACATAGCCAAAAATCAAATACAAACCCTTTAAACAAATACAATGTTGTAAAAAGTAAATGGAAAACTACAATAAAAATCTGTAATTTGTAAGGATAACATTTAAATGGAAAGCGCAAAAATGTAAAAAGTAATTTAACTAAATGGCAAGCATTAGAATGTATGGCTATTGTTTAATTTAAAAAAATATATATATACATAATTATAAATAAACAATAATATATTATAAGTATGTGAATTTATTATGACTGGTTGCGTGCGTATATTTTTACCTCTCACTGTAAGCACAAAAGGGCCATCTATCGGCGTGCGTTAATATGGCTTTCAGTTAAGCTTTGACAGCTCCCCAAATTTAAAAGCTCTTTGCAATTCCGTCAGCATGCATAAACAAGCAAAGCTTTTGCCTAAGCACAGTTGGTGCTGCAGCTGCTGCTGCAGCTCCTCTTTTTTTCTCAATGCACGTGTTGATCACTGGAGCTTTTGGCCCACTCGCAGCCCTCTGCCCCCGGACGCTGCTGCTCGTCAGTTAGACAAAGCTTCGCCTGAAGGTCAGACGGGACAAGAGCCCAGCCTCTGGGCTGGGCAGTCAACGCGCTTCAATGACGACGAAAGCACCGCCCGTGTCCATTTGCATTTACTACGACGCGTTGTATTTCGAATAAAATAAAAAAACACCCAATTAAGTTGAGTAGTTAATTTATTAAAAATTCAACCAAATCCCCACTTAACTTTGACTCGGTTTCGGACAAAAATTTCAATTCGCTTTCATATATTTTTTTGTGTTTTCCACGCACGTGTCTTGATTTATTAATTGTAGCCCCCACCCACCCCGCGCCCATGTCTTCGGTAGTGATTATTTTTTTTGGTTACATTGAAAAATAAAACGACTGCCAACAAATTTCCCTAACTCAAATTTGACCAATTGACGAGACATTAATTGCGCCCATAATTTAACTTATTAACGTGATAAAAACCAATTATTTTTTGGCTAATTTATTTATAAATATTAATTGTGTTAAGTAAAATAAAAAGTAATTGAAAATTAAATTTGTGTCATTTGTGCTAATATAAAACGCTTGCTAAGTATTTCAATTACCGGTAAGTTTTTATTGTTTTGGCGGGAAAAATGAGTGTGCTTATAACTGTGCGCAAGATTTTTTATCTTTTTCTGATTTGCTTTAGGGCCCAATTCTTGAAAAATGTTGCCAGCACTTGAGCGGTTTAACAGCGCGCTGTTAACGCTTTGCAGAATTTTAACAGAGAGCTTAGAAGCTAAAAGCTTAATGGGATAATATAAACTATGCAACTACTAGCTAAACCATTTAAATTGAAAGTTTTTAAAATACATAATCACAACAAGGTAGTAGATAATAAAAATAAAATAAAAATAATTTGTAATAAATCTTAATGTATACAAATGCTAGATCAGCTGCATTGGCTAAGGAAATTTATCTCTCTGTCCATGTCCCAAGAGAGAGCGCACTTTATTTTTATCCGCTCTCTCAATGTGTCGCCCCGCTGACAGTTCAGCTTGACTCTCTGCAATTTGTTTTGTTTGCATGATGTGTGTCAAATTTTTTATGAGCGCTCTCTGCGAGCGGTTCGTTGACCCAGGCAGTCCTCTTAAAGAATTTCCCCAGGCGTCAGGCCACATTTCTGCCATTGGCCAATCACGATTAACCGTTAGTCCTTGGCAGCTGCAGCTTTCGCCGACGACAAAAGCTTACGGTCGATCCCAGATTTTACCTCGAGCGTCCACAGCACTTTCAATTGGCTTCAAGTCGCACAAGTGGTAGCAGCTAAGTTCCTAGCTAGGAAAGAAATAGAATCAATTAAATAAATTAATTGCTTGCAATTAAATCTCATACACTTCGCAGCTTAAAATTATTTCACACTTGAAATATATTTATAAAGAAAAAAAATATTAAAGACACTAACACTCTATATACCGATACATATAGAAAACTCAATTGCGTTGATCACAATATAAATGCTAAATGCCTTTCGTCGAAAGATTCGTACAAATTCGTAATTTTGTTATGAACGTTTGTCTCGTCGAGGCCATACAATTTGTCCAGGACCTAACGCATGCCATTTGTTTGGACTTTAAAGGCCTCTTCAATCTCAAATAGAGTGGCGAACTGGTTCGGTAAGTCTCCAAAAACACAACAAAAAAACAAAAGGGTGTGAGCAAAGTGAAAGTGAAACCAATTTCAACTGTAAATTTCTGTATGCCTATTTCTTTTGTGTTCTTTGCGTTTCCGTTTCTAAAAATGGGGTATACAAGAAAACCTCATGGCACTTTGGCAAATCCTACAGAGAGGTTATGTTTGTGCACAACAACTGCCTGAAAGTATTATATTAATACATATAAAGAAAGTTACTATAAAGTTGTGAGAATTAAAATATACCATATATATGACCATATATAAACTCTGTTATAAACTCAAAGTAACTTATATGCAAGATTCACATAATCTACATTAATGATCTAATTTACTCATGATATTTTAATAATTTAGGTAATTTATTTAATCTTTTATTTTATTTTCTCTTGAAATTTTCAAAAATGCTCACAAGGATCTATAATTTTTTTTGCAGCAATCTTAATCTACATTTTGATTAAATAAAATTGTTATACTGTTGACACAAAACATATCATTACTCTAAACAATATCTTGTTCTTTTGTAAATTATATCTGACTTGGTAAATTTTGTAGAAAAAAATAAACTGTTTTAGTGATTATTTATTTAATATTTTGATTAGTAATACATTTTTTTTGTTTATAGCCAATAAATGACTCCTAAAAACTAAATTACTGAAGTTTGTATATTGATTTGCAGCTATCTTATGAATATCCCTTTTCTTTCTCATATTATCTCACTTATACTGTTTTTATCATTTACACTCCCGCTCAACTGAAATTAACAAATTTAATAATTAGTTTTAATGATATAATTTTCCATTCTGTATGAAACACACAAGTTTACAGTCCTTTTAATTTTTCGCGTAGTGTTTTCTTTATTTATTTATTTTTTCTTTAAGCTTTTCTTTATTAATTTTATTATTTTACATACAGCTCAACTCATCAATCACATTGTTGCTCAGACCCAGAACACATACATTTACCTTCACTCACGCACACACACTTACACACACACACACACACCCTAATCCCACGACGGACCTCCCTTAGAAACGACATTTTGCTTGGTTTTAAAAACTAAACGACCATTCGATAAACAAATTGAACAATTTACACAAAACGGCCATTGATCGACTTACCGATAACTGATAACCGATAATCAACGACATGCTCTCCTGTGCCTCATTCAGCAAACTGATTTACCCAACGGCCGCGGATGTCTCCGCAATGGCCAGCGGCAAAGCGGCCCCCGTCACCGTCGGCCTCGGCGCCCTGCCCCTGCCCCTGCCCGCTGGCCCGACGGGCGGCTGCGGTGCGCCGAGCGAGACGCCGAGCGAGATCTCCTCGGTGGACAGCGACTGGAGTGACATACGCGCCATTGCACTCAAGTTGGGCGTACAAAATCCGGACGATCTGCACACGGAGCGCTTTAAGGTTGATCGACAGAAACTGGAACAGTTGATAAAGGGTGAGACCCAAACGCAAATCAATAAATAAAATTATGTATTCTTTTATTTTGTAAATGTGATTATAATATACAGCGGACAGCGCCATTGAGGGCATGAACGGTGCGGAATATTTCTTTGATGATGTAAGTCAAGAAATCAAATATTAAAACATTATTCACTTTAAATTAAGTAACATTATGTTATACACATTTCATATTTTATTCTATTATATTATTTAAAGAATTAATTTGATTAAAAATATATGTGTCTTGATAAATATTAGTATATTAATTTTTTTATTTATATATTTAATATATTTTTTTGTATTTTCTTTTTATGTTTATATTTAATATATTTATATATATATATATATATATTTTTTTTATGAAAGTTATATAAAAATGCCGAATTTTCTAGGTTATAATTTTATGTTATTCTGTGTCATAATATTATTTTTATTATTTATTTTTTAAAGCAAGTATGAAAATGTTGAGTTATGATAATATACATATATACAGGACATTATATATATATCCATTAAGGAATTTGAAAGTAGTTTCACTTAGATCCGCTTCTTCACAAACAAAAACCAATTATATTTTATTATAATATAAAACAAGATTTTTTTACGACTATAGGCAAAGGCCTTGGATACGTTTGGGTCGTGTTCAAGTAGACGCAAATTTACTGTTTTATTATATTTTAATATAATATAAAAGAGAATTTCGCTTACGACTAAATTTGCCTTGAACACGTTTGGATTGTGTTCAAGTAGGCACTTATGTATTTGTTGAACAGATTTAACAGATTTCACGTGCGTACAACAATATTAAACGTTAACAAAATTCACATTTGAACGTTTAGCCGACACAGTACAAATTTTAGTGAAGAAACCATAAATGTTTAGCTATTTCTAATTACCAAAACTAAATTCAAGTGTATTTTATAAATACGCATATATATTCTATATATGCATATATACTTATAATCTTTTAGATCATGAACACCACGGATACTTATGTGAGCTGGCCTTGCAGACTAAAGATAGGCGCTAAAAGCAAAAAGGGTGAGTTATGCAAACTTGGTTTTTAGATAGAAACTCTATATACATATATATAATTTATTATAATTCCAGATCCCCATGTACGTATTGTGGGAAAAGTGGACCAGGTGCAGCGCGCCAAGGATCATATTCTAAACAGCCTTGACTCCAGAGTGCGTAACATATTGCAGACTCTTATATAGCTTTTATATGCATATGATTCGTATCTCTAATATATGTATATTTCAGGGCACTCGCGTCATTATGAAAATGGATGTCAGCTATACGGATCACTCGTATATCATTGGACGTGGCGGCAACAATATCAAACGCATTATGGACGACACACACACGCACATACATTTCCCGGACTCGAATCGATCGAATCCAACGGAGAAATCCAACCAGGTGTCGCTGTGCGGCAGCCTGGAAGGTGTCGAACGTGCCAGAGCCCTGGTCCGGCTATCCACCCCGCTCCTCATCTCCTTCGAGATGCCGGTAATGGGTCCGGGCAAACAGCAGCCGGATCACGATACGCCCTACATCAAAATGATCGAGAGCAAGTTCAATGTGCAGGTGAGTGTCCCAAAATTAAATAAATACCCTAGGAGACACTTGACCATAGAAGTTTTGTTTAAAGAAAATTTTATTTTCATTTCTGAATGAAAGCTATATTTTATGGTTTAGTGTTCCCATATAGATGTTTTTTGCTTTTGTGTCTAAAATATCACAAAGCAAAAAATGTTTTTGATACAAAAAAAAAAAACGTTATAAAAAAATATAAATAGACCCATTTAAACATTATAAGCTGTGCTCAAAATAATTATTAATCATTCCATTTCAAATTATTATATTACTTTTTTTTTAAGATAACTCGAGTATTCTAATCAAATTCCATTTAAGAATGAAAAAATGTTTTATATAGGTATAATTAGGTTTCTAAAATTCATTTGCGTTTTATCTATTGTATCTATTCCAAATCAATTGTAAATTATTATATAACTTTTTTTAAAAGATAACTCGAGTATTCAAATCAAATCCCGTTTAAGAATTAAAAAATATTTCATATAGGTATAATTAGGTTTCTAAAATTCATTTGCGTTTTATCTATTGTATCTATTCCAAGTCAATTGTAAGTTATTATATTACTTTTTTTAAAAGATAACTCGAGTATTCAAATCAAATCCCATTATAGAATTAAAAAATATTTTATATAGGTATAATTAGGTTTCTAAAATTCATTTGCGTTTTATCTATTGTATCTATTCCAATTCCATTTTAAATTATTATATTTCTTTTTTTAAAGATAACTCGAGTATTCAAATTAAATTCAATTTAAGAAAAAAATATTTTATATAGGTATAATTAGGTTTCTAAAATTCTTTTGCGGTTTATCTATTCCATCTGTTACGGTTCCTTTTCAAATTACTATATTATTTCTAAAAGATAACAAATTCATTTAATAAAATGTATTATTTATTGCCATTTTGCAGGTCATATTTTCATCGCGTCCCAAGTTGCACACCTCCCTGGTGCTGGTCAAGGGCTCCGAGAAGGAGTCCGCGCAGGTGCGTGATGCAACTCAGCTGCTGATCAACTTTGCCTTTGAGAGCATTGCGGTGAGTGATCAAATCCACAAAAGAAAAACCATTGAAAGTGATCGCAACTGATCTTGTTTTTTTTTTTTTGCATCGTTGTAGAGTCAAATTCTTGTGAATGTGCAAATGGAAATATCACCGCAGCATCATGACATCGTCAAGGGCAAGAACAATGTGAACTTGTTGAGCATCATGGATCGCACACAGACAAAAATCATTTTTCCTGATCTGACCGATATGAATGTGAAGCCGCTAAAGAAATCGCAGGTGACAATCAGCGGACGCATCGACGATGCCTACAGAGCCCGACAACAGTTGCTCGGCAACATGCCCGTTGCATTGATATTTGACTTTCCGGACAATCAAACCGATGCATCCGAAATAATGGGACTCAATGCCAAATACGGTGTTTACATAACCCTACGACAGAAGCAGCGACAGAGCACCCTGGCCATTGTAATCAAGGGCATTGAAAAGTTTACAGGTGAGTCTTAGGGAAAACAAAAAACAAAGTTTTCTACAAATATATCGATAGACATTAAAAGTGGGGTGGAAACACAAAAGTATTTGTTATTTAGGGAAATTAATAGTGTTGTTAATCTTAAATGATCATTAATTTTTGTTTTACATTGGATTGTTGATTATCGTTTTTTTTTTTCTGAGGCGTCTTTAGATTTAGTTTAAATACGCCCTAATCCACAAGAATTAATCGATGTACATCGAAATATCGTAATAAAGATTGTCAAGTTAAAATTTGAAAAAAATCGCTATTAATATCGAACAATAGATCTTTAACTCTTTTTCACTAGATGCACATATGTTCTTTATATTGCATATATAAGGCTAGGAGTTAGTGTGTACGGATACATGTAATAAATAGGAAATGAACTTTTGAGATGGGGTTGGAGTGTAACACTTTTTTATTATACTACAGGAAAATGGTAAAAAAGAGTACATTGGTTTCGTGAAAATGTATGTAATACTTATTTGACCATGTCTGTCCGTCTGTCTATATGTCTGCATGAACGCAGCGTTCTCGGAAACTACAAAAGCAAGAAAGCTGATGTTGTACTCTGTCAGTACGCAGAACAAGTTTATCATTTTTTTTTCGATAACATTCATTAAATAATATCGATAACAATTGATATTTCGGGGACTATAAGAGTTATAGGCAACAAATTTAATGCGGTATGTTTCTGTAAAGTAGACGCAAATTTTGGATACCTCCCCCCAATATCGATAAGACCATTAAAACAGCAAATCAAATAGTGCAGACTTGCAAATTGATTTGTCCTGAAAATTTCATAATGATCATATTGATTGATTTTAGAAGCAAACAAGAATTTAGTGTGTATAGTGGGGAAAATCCCAGCTAGCGGATAAAGCGAAAAGGTTTAAATTGTTTATAAAGACAGATCGCAGGGTTCAGTACCTTCTTAATTGATTTTACTTTTGTTAAAACTGAGTTGAGGTTTCATTCTCAATTCTCCCACTTTTTATTAGACAAAATCTACGAGGCGCGCCAGGAGATACTGCGCCTGACAACGCCCGTGATCAAGCCGGAGATACCGGAGCATTATTATATGCCGAAGGACAAGGATGCGAGTGCTGCGTATCGGGCGCAGCTGACTGCGCTGCTCGCCGGGTATCCGGACAGTCCGAAGACGCCGTCGTTGCTGCAGCCGACAATTGGTGGCCAACTGACGCCGTACGGCAGCAAGAATCAAATGCTCCTTGGTGGCAGTGTGTCTGTTGGCCTGGCCACGCCCACCGGCATCTGTGCGCCCACACAGAAGTATATGCAGTTGCACAATAGCAACTACCAGCCGCGCCAGGTGCCGACCATCACCAACAACAACAACAACAATTGCAATGGGAACGCCAACAACAACAACAACAACAATAATAATAATAATAATAATGTTAACAACAACAACTATTTGCAAGTGCCAGGCAGTGGGCTGCTGAAACCGCCCCCGCCCCCATCGAACGGCCCGCCCGCAGCGGGCGGCACCTCAGCGGCGAATTTATCGCCGCGAAACAGCTGCAGCCACAGCCAGAACACGAGCGGCTATCAGAGCTTCAGCAGCAGCACCACCTCACTGGAACAGTCGTATCCGCCCTACGCTCAAGTACAGACAGCCGTCTCATCGACGTCCTCCTCATCGGGCGGCTGTGTCAACCGGTCGCACTACTCACCGGACTCCACCTACAGCAGCGAGATCGGCAGCATTGCGGGCGCCGCCCGCCTCTGTCGACGCCTCAGCGATGGCGTCCTGCTCGGCCTGGGCACCGCCTCCGGGGGTGCCCACCTGTTGCCGGGCAGTGCCGAAAGCTATCGGAGTCTGCACTACGATCTGGCAGCAGCCGCTGGCAAACATCAGCAGCAGCAACAGCAACAGCAACAGCAGCAACAGCAGCAGCAGCAACAGGCATCTCAACGTTTTGATTTTGATATAAAACGTGCGCTTGGCTTCAAGGCCATGGAACGCACTCCGGTGGCCGGTGAGCTGCGCACTCCGACGCCAGCCTGGCTGGGAATGGGACTCAGCCGCACATCGCCGGCACCGATTGAGACGGTGGATGATGTTGGCGCCGGCAATGTCGCTGCTGGCGTCAACAACGGTTGGCGCATGCCGCCTCCGCCGCCGGGTCTGAGCTCCCCCTACGGCCTGAGCGCCACAACGGGGCTGCTCGATGCCACGCCCGTCAGTCGGCGAATGCAACTCTCACAGCACAAGGATATACACACCCTATTGACATCCCTGGGTCTCGAGCATTACATAAGTGAGTACCAACCGAGACAAACTCTCTCTTATACCAACCAGATCACTGTTCGTATTAGTGATGTTAATTGGCTATTAAAATCGATACTGATCAGTGAGGGAATATAATTTAAGAGATAACAATATTTTTTGATACGCCTCGGTAAATATAGATGCATTCAAAGTATATCGTTATCGCCATATGATACGAATTGCTAATGTTCATCCGCAAAGAGAATCTGATGTCGATAGTTATCAATGCGTTGACATATCGAAAAAAGTGATCTACTAGAGAGTGAAACCGAAACAGTGAAGTATAAGTAGCTTTAGCTTGAATATACCAAAATTTCCGTTATATTTATTTATGTTAATAATCATCGATGCGTCGATATATACAAAAAAAAGTGATCTACTAGGAAGTAGAAAACAATGAACATCGATATATCGATGTTAAGATTTGATTTAACACAATTTTCGCGTTGTTTTTTGGCTTGACAATATCAAAACTTCCGATTGTTTTATGAGAATCAATCGAAATATATTATCGGTACATCGATTTTTGTATTCATTTGTATTTTAATATATTTACATATATAAACATGTATTTTATTGGAATTTTTTTCAGAGATTTTCGTTCTAAACGAAATCGATTTGGAAATGTTTTCAACACTGACCGAGGAGAACCTCATGGAGCTGGGCATTACCGCGTTTGGAGCTCGCAAGAAGCTGCTGGCGGCCATTCATACGCTGCTGGCCAACGAAGCCGCCTGTAGTATTATGCCCAGCAGCAGCTCCTCGCAGAGCTCCTCGCCGCGATTCTCCGGCAGCGCTGCACCCGGAGCCGAGCGTCGCCCCTCGAATCAGTGGTAATGCTGCGGGTGGTGGGTGGTTATCCATGATGGTGATGGGAGAAGTGGCACAGAAACAGAAACAGAAAGTAAATACAACAATCTGGAAAACACCAACAGAAACCAAACAACAACAGAATTAATTATAGTTAATAGTTAAAAGAGATGCCACTCAACTCATTTATTTATTCAACGTAACAAAAAAAAAAAAAAACAAAAAATTAAAAACAAACAAGTGCGAGAACAGAACGAAAACTAAAAATATTAAAAACAAAACAAAAAGCAATAACAAATGAAAATAAAAATGTTTTCAGTTGTTTTCAGATTATCAAGAATTATTTACTGTTTGGCTTGACTTTTACTCGCACTTGTTAAAAAACGAAATTTATTATATGAACTATTTATGAATCTAAAACGTATTTATAATGTATATTGTAAAGAAATGAATTTAACTGAAGGAAAAAATTTGTGAAAAATTAAAAAATGTGTATTCAAAAGTCGAAAATAAAAAACAAAAAAAAAAATATTGTGAATAAAAAAATGTTGTTTTAAAAAGCTTATTGTGAAAGTGTGTTAAGAACACCACGTGAAATAATATATTTAACCAATTACATATCTCAATGAATTTACGCTTAAATAAATTCAAAAGTCATTAATTGCAATACATTTATTTATTATCAAAATGCTTTAAGTATAATATTTAGATAATTTTAATCCTCTGTTGTGCATTTAATGTAACTCGATCAAATTAATATATCTTCTAATCATTTTTAATATAGAGAATTAAAAAATTAAAATATATATAGAACCTATAAACTAATATTTAATTGTGTTCCAAGTTTCAAGAAGAAATTAAAAATTAAATTGTAATTAACGAAAGATTAGTATTCATGAATTAAGGTCAATGAAAAAAAATATTGCTATTATATATTTATACATATTGAATATTGCAAATATTGCAATTATTTTTTAAAAAAATTTATGCTGATAAAATTGTTCCATAAATATTTATATATATATCGATGTCATAAATATTTTCTTTAAGATATTACATAAGGTAAGCAATTTTTTGTTGATTTTAGTTTGAAATATTTGGAAAATCATTTATATTTCATATTTTTCATATTTCCATGAATTGCAGAATACAACATTATGGAATAAGTAATAAATAATTTAGATTTATGAAGATTATCAATATTTTGACAACATGTTTGTAAATTATTTGTAAATATCAATTATAATTTGTTTATATTTCTTTTTTATATATTGATTTAAAAAACAGTATTTACAATTGGCTATATATAGTATGTTATAAATTAATTCATTTGTATTTATAAGTACTTTTTGTTTTTATGTTTCGTTTTTTTTTTCTCTGATCAAATTCAGATACATCTATCATAGGTCGCAGCATAGATATTTCCACTTAAGAACCTATTTGAGACTGTCTGGTGGGAAAGTTTGCCAAAAATGTCCTGCCAGGCGACTTTCTGTCTGGGAAAAAAAAGGCTCAACTGCATAATTGTAAATCAAACTGTTGCAGCTGAGAGCACAAGGAGAGTCAGATGAAGAAGAAGAAGAAGAAGAAGAAGGAGGAGGCAGGCTAAATATGCCGTGGAGCAAGTGCCTCATGTAAATGGACGGAAATTAGTTGCCATTGGGCGAAACACTTGGAGCGAAAAATGTCATAATCATAAAAATTACAATTATGCTGATGTGGCCAGCAGCAAACTGGAACAACACATTTCCAGTTCATTAGCCTGCCACGCCCACAGATTGACACAACCCCAAATCACACACACACACACACAGAATACATTTTGTTGCCACTTGGCAAGCGTCGAGAGTCTGCGCTAAAAATAATACAAATTATGCAGACAACTGGAGACGATAAAGTCATTAGCGTCCATAGGCCAACTAGGATAACTGGCATAACAAGGATAATAATAACTCGAACTAGGCGAGTTCGACGACACGATAAACTTTACAAGCAACAAAATAATGCCAACAAATGTGGAGCAAAAATGCAGTTTATGAGATCATCAGAATTAAAACAAGTACAAAATCAGTTAAGGCTACATAAGGATAAACTTGAATTATTCATATGAATAAATATAAACATAATAAAAGTTATTTCGATATATACATTTCATATATAAAAGCATTATTCTTAAATTAAAATTAAATTACTTATATTTATTTTACTTACTATTCGTTTGAATTTATCTTTCAACAATTGATTTTTTTATTCAAAATATTCAAATTAATTTACCATTTATAAATTATGTATTCTTTTTTAAAATTTATTTCCAAAAAGGTCGTTATTTTAAAGCAGTTCAACAAGTGGTTCATAGTCAAGCAGTTCATTTTAAGCAGTGCATCATCAAGAGAAGGAGAAATTGGTGAGAATGTCCGAAGGGATATTGTGGTGAATATATTTGAGGGGAAATGTGGTGCAAATATAAGCAGGTTTTATTTTTATATCAAGCAGTACGAAACGGATATAAAAAATAAGGAGGTCATGGTGGACATTTCTTAGCAAAACACTTGAACAACTAAATGCAAATTGTAAAATTTTTAATAATCACTGAAAATATTGTAAAAATAGACAAACTCTTTAATACCACCAAATCTTGTGTTTACAAGCACTGAGCCTATTCTAAGCAATTGCACTGCTTTCTCACCACTTGCATTTGCGACCCCTCACTTGTTGCCCCTTTCAAAGGCATTTGACACACTTAACAGGCCAAGCGGCGGCCTCTCTCTCACTCTCACACTCTCCCATTTGCTGGCTGCTCTCGTGTTTGCCAATAAGCAAACCGAATGCAGCTTCGTGAAGCGCTTCGTGCGTGCACCCGATGTGTGTGTGCGGCATTCGGCAGCAGTTGGTTCGTTGTGCAAAACTGTGCAAAGGACACGAATCGACTCGGCAAATAGCTCGCGACTTCTCAGCTCAGTTTTCATTGCGTTGTCTTTGCGTGAGGATTGTTTTACGTTGGGGCTCCGTCGCTGATTTTCGCACAGGCCACAAAAAACATAGCGAAAACGAAGCAAACTGCAGCAACAATTACGTGAATTGCAACTCACGTTGCTTCGCAGTGTATTAGTGTGTCTGTGAGTGTGTGCGCATTTTTTGCAATTTCCCGCAGCGGGTCGTGTGCAGATTTTTGTGTTTTTGACATTGCACCTGAGCAGCAAAAAAGAAACAGCAGCAGCAGGAGGAGAACGAGGAGCAGCGACGAAATAAACAACCGGCGATCGACCTAACGGCGCATTTTGTTTTTGCTGCCTTGATTTGCCATGCCCTCGCCTCCGCACTGCCTGAGCCGGTGTGTGTGTGCGTGTGCGTGTGTGTGAGCGGCGCTGTTGCTTCCAGATTGTGTGTGCGTGTGTGAGTGTGTGTGTGTGCGCCAGTGCATGACGTGCAGTCACGTGTTCTAAGGTGATTTTAACGAGTTCCGTGATACGCGAAATGAGATAAGAAACAACGAATAAAAGTCACAGCCAAAACATAAAAACCGCAGTTACCAATACATACATACACCAGCACACACACACATAGATAATCAACGCTTATTTGTCGTTGTTTTAACGCATCTTTACGGAAGCAACCGCAAATTGCATTCGAATTGTTTACGAAAGTGCGCAAAAAGCAGCTAAAAATTGTGCAAGAAATACGTGAAAACATTTGAAGCCAAAACAAAATACAGAGCAAAAGATCCTACATAAGTTCAGCTCGAATTTAATCATAAATTGCATTGATTTGGACTTTAAAAAGGTGAGCACAGATTTAAAGTTCATTGATATCGAATGTTTCCCACACATCAAAAATCTAATTACATTTAGAAATCGACCAAACAAATTCATTAAATAAAAGAAGAAATGATCTAGATGTAAATATTCTTAAACATTTACAACATTTCATAGCATTTAAATTAGCAGATTTTCTAAAACAGTGTGTCAACATATTTTATTTTAATTATTTATATATTTTTATGTTTGTTTTTATTTATTTCTTTTTGCATTTTCCCATTTTTGGTTTTTTTTTATATTATTATTTTTTTATTTTTTTTTGTTATATGTATAATCTTATTATTTTCCTTAGAGTTGTTTGAAATCAAAGGATTTTAAATTTGATATAAATTATAACAAAGGTTTTTAGTTTTGTAGACAGACTATATGTATGATCTAAATATCTTTTTATTTTTTTATATTTGTTGAGGCAGCAAACATGGTGCAGGATACCCCTTCTATATGCTTATAGAAATTTAATTTAGTATATTGAATACTTATATAACAAATTTTCCTAATCTAATATATTTATAAATTTGCAATAAAGCCGGTGTTTTCGTACGTACCAGTAATTAATTTCAGTATAACATTTTTATTATATAAAAATTAAACAACTAATTGTGAAAATAAATTATATTTTAATAATTCAAAAAACTAATACAACGATTTTTTTTTTTTTGAGTTATTGAATTGGAATTTATTTACACAATTTTTCGAAGTTTTAAGTATTACAATTGAGTAAAAGATTTTTATTTATTTTTTAGAAATTGTACAAATATTTTTTTATATTTGATTTTGGTTATTTTGCCCTTTAGAATTAAAATCTTTTATATTTGTCTTAAGTGTAGTTCGAACATTTCATTGAATTGTATTGTTTTTTTCGATATCACCTCAATCTCTGTAACTTATGTACATGTATATACCCAATAGTTTCTTGAGACTTCAATTATGCTTATCGCTAAATACATTTCAATCAGGCAATTTAGGCAATTTGGTGGCCAGTTTCCACATGGGTGGGCGTGGCATAAAATTTCCGCTCGTAACGCTAAGCAAACAAAACTTGTCAGCTGCACAAAAGTTGCTCTCACGAACTGAGACTTGGGGGAGGGCACAGGGCACAGGACTCAGGACTATGCAACAATGTCTTGAGTATATGTTTTTGTGCTTCAGCTTTTATCATGTGTGCTTTCACATGTCTCGCAGCTCTCCTTGCTTTCTCCCCTTTTTCTGCTTTTATCATTGACGAAAAATGTCAAATGCATGGCTCAGTATTTTTTTTTCCCCCAAAATCGCTGAGTCAGGCGAAAACTGGTGTTGTTGTTATTGTAGAGCACAATCAATATGTAGACAAGTTTCTGGGACATGTTTGATTGACTGATTGATATGCGTCATGATTTATTATAGCCCGGCTTAGGCCAAGAAACTTTGGGCGGCTTTAAACACTTAATTTAAGCCAAATAAAAGAATAAAAAAAAACTACAGAAATAAAATGCCAAACTAACCAGTCAAAATACTATGAAATACATTTTTTTTTTTGCTTTCTCTCTCTTTCTGTGTGTGTCCATTCTCACTCATTTGTTGGCTCTTTCGCTGCATTTTGTGCTTTTAGCCATAAAAATGCCCAAAGTTGTTTCTGCAAAAAAATAAAGTAAATAATGAAAGCTATTTAGCACGGCCAGGGGGCGCATTAAGTTGTTCCGGGTTATCCTGGCACCAGAAAAACTCCATCAGTAGCAGCAGCAACAACAACAACATTAAACGGTGACAAGCGTTTAATGAGCTGTGAGCTGCGAGGAGGCGCCTGCCGTCCAGTTCAAGAATTTCAACAATTTTTAACTGCCAGCTGCAAGGACAACGCATTCTTCTTCTTTTTCCTTTGCCACAGCGTCAGCTAAAGGTATTTTTCTCACCTCCACAATTTTTTTTTTCAAGAGGGTTAATGCGTCGCTGCGCTCTGCTGAGGTTTATGCGCAAGATTTTTAAAAAAAAATGTTTCAACGGAAAATTCAGCATAGTTCACTGCCAGGGAGCTGCGTTAATTAGCTTAAGGTGCGTCGTTGTGGTGAAATTTTTCAGAAATATTGCCAAGCCTTTTTCCGTAATAATATTTCTTCCTGCAGTCTTCTTTTTTTTGTATTTTGCATGGCTTGATAAAGTTTCGTAATTAATTTGCATTTCATTAAAATGAAATTTAATGCTGATAAAGTGATGTGAGCTCAAGGGAAAACGCAAAAACTGCAAATTTTATAAGACAGCTGATGTAGACCAAGAGTGCACAACAAGAAAAAGAAAAAGAAGAATGGAAAAAGCATTACCAGTCTTGGGCCCCTTTTATTTAAGGTTAAACAATCTATTTATATTTAATACAAGAAGAGCTTTCCGATTAACTGACATAAGCCTTGATATTTTTCTAATTCATATAATATAATATTATAAAAATCTTGCGAGGCTAAAAAAATAAGCTATCAAACTGGGATTCAATTCCCTAAAATTTATAATTCTCATAATAAATAATCAAATCGAAGCAAAGTAATTTAGTAAGCACCCTTAAAAACTTACATATTGAGAGAAGAAATAAAAGTTTACTTAAAAGCTACATTTTTGTGAATAGTTGAAAAGAGCTTGTAAAGGTTTTCTGAGCTCATAAAAGTATAATTTATCAAATTAAGATGCAATAGAATTTATCTCTTTCCAAAGCCCTCACACACACACACACACACACACACACACACACACACACACACACACACACACACACAGACACTCACACTCCCATACAAACAATCTGTTGACTTACTGGCATTTTACAAATGTTCCAATTAGAAAATATTTAAAGGAAAAATTGAAGAAGTTCGGCCTTCAGCAGATGCATTGGCAACATTCAAGCGCTAAATCAAAAGGCTGCCCGAGTGCTATTAAACCGCTTTTAGCATTGAGAACAAACAAGGACTTGCCACAGACACACACACACACCCAAACAGACATGGTGTTGGGCAGACAAACTTGTGAAAATTGGTAAACAATTTATGTGGTCAAATAAAATTGCAAAAGAGCAACAAAAATAGAAGAAGAAGAAGCAGAAGGCGAATAACAGCCGCAACAAAAGCAAATTTATTGCAGCTCCAAAGAACCAAAAGCTGCAGCTGTGAGTGAGATAGAGAGTGAAAAAGAGAGAGAGAAAGAAAGATTGAGTTGGAGATGCAGGCAGAGTGCGACGTTCAAGGATATAAATTACATGCTTAGCTACTCGTGGTTCTCATATGCAAAAAGTTGTTATGCTCTGTTTACAAAAGAGAAGAGGTTGGGTATATTGGTTCTTATGCTCAACTATTTATATAAATCTCTCGAAGTATACCACTAACTAACTGCATCTCAGATTAAGAAATTCCGGCTCGTGTGAAAGTAAAACTATAAAATGCCCACACTTGGCTTCAAATATAAAATTTTTGGTACCATAATTAAAAAGACTTCGAATTGTCTGTTTTTTTGTAATATTTTTTTAACAGAGTATTTAGCCGATGGTTGCATTCAATATTTCGATTTGATTTTTTCGCCTGGGACCTAGGCTGCAGTTGTTGTTGCTGTTGAGATTATGAAATAAATTTCCACATGCTACAAAATTTTGTAGACGACGGCGTTGCCAACCGCAGCCAAAAAATCCAACAACATGTCGAGCAAATTCTCTAGGTAGACTTCTGTGCATTGCCACTCAGCGATGCCGGGTGAATTTATTATTGTTTCTGTTTTGGTTGTTGTTGTTATTGTTGTACTTGTGATGCAAGTAGGCAATATATTTATGTATATTTATCGATATATACAACTCTGAGTGCTTGTGCTGAGAGCAAACAAAAAAGGACAACAACAACATTTCCTAAATTTGCATATGAAAATATTTTTCAATCGCCCAAAGGCCTGCCTGTTGTTCTATTTGCCAAAAGAACTTTTGATATGTGGATCCCTTGGCTAAAGTTTTTGTGCGGCATCGAAAAGTTCCACACTTGGCTATACTATTATTTTTTCATCTTTTTCTTTATTCTATATAACCATTTACGCTGGAAATTTGTAAAGTTTTTCTCGTTGCCATTTTCAATATATGGTCGGAGAGAGATAAAAAAAAGTGCGGAGTGCAAGTTGCTAAGCCTTTCTGATAATCAAAGTTCAACGGAGTTTTTGGTTTTTTCCGCGCTCTCTTTTTCGAAAAGTATTATGGAGGAGTAGCTGGAGAAAAATTGCTGAGCAGTTTAGGAGTTATGATGGAAAAATCGGTTAAGAGCTGAAATCTATTATTCAAGAATTGAATGTGAACATTATTTAATTCTTGATCAAAAGAACTTTAGTGAACTAGTCATGTCTGACTGTCAGCTTAAAAAACTTATCTATATTATATTTATATATAATATATTCATTACTTTATTTTTGTGTTTTTTATACCCTGAACCCATTGAAAATGGGTAAAAAAGGGTATAATGGTTTTGTGCAAATGTATGTAACAGGCAGAAGGAAGCATCTCCGACCCC
>SCDY01000492.1:0-58581 GCA_004143825.1 Drosophila micromelanica
GGAGTTTTTAATATGGGAGCCATGGATTCGTGAACTTTACATGTCAAAATTTTTGTCAATTTTGACATGATTTTTGACCAAAAAATTTACTACCTCAAATCGACTTTAATGTTGTTTTTTATACTAACTATGACTGTTAAAACTGTTTAAAAACTGCAATTCGCAATTTTATATTTTCAAAACATTTTTTTTCGAAAATTCACAAGGGGGTGTACATGCTTTTTTGACAAAAAATAAGAAAAAAAATTTTTTTAAATGAATATATTTTGAATGTAGAATAAAAATATAGGACAAATCATGATAAAAATGCCCTCAAATATGAAAATCGGTTCAGTTTTGACAAAGTTATGGGAGTTTTTAATATGGGAGCCATGGATTCGTGAACTTTACATGTCAAAATTTTTGTCAATTTTGACATGATTTTAAAATTGTTTAAAAACTGAAATTCGCAATGATTTGATTTGATATCGATAATAAGAAAACGAAAAGAGTTATCGATCTTTTGAAATAAGCTTGATCTGAGTAAGATATATACAAACCAAATAAGAGAGATCAGCTTTCCAGCTTTTGTAGTCTCTGAACTCGACGCGTTTTACCTATTTTCAATGGGTTCAGGGTATAAAAATAGTTATGTTGAGTGTGAATGATATGAGTGTGCATCAGTTTTATGTTTCATTCGTTTTGAGTTTCTTAAAATTCTTAACGAACTTTTAAGTATTAACCCTAATAGTTGATAAAAGAAGAGTATTGGGCGACCAACGTTTAAAAATTCTTAAACAACTCGGAATGACGATTTATTTTCGACTTCAATTTTGCTTTTGCCTCGAAATTTTCAAAGTTTGACAAATCTTCAATGTTTGACACAGTCGGTATATAGGGCGGGTTGATTTCCTGATTGAGCACCGCATACCAATCGACGCCTTGAAACCACGGATGATTTTTTACGTCTGCGGAGCCTTCGGTTGAGTTACCTAAACTAAAGTAACGTACTTGAGTTGTGGCCCTTTAAAAGCTACGGAGTGCTTACCGTTTTACGGGGTCCACTTGCAGGAGACATTCAATTAGGCTCTTCAGTTGATTCGTAAAGAACGAGGGTATACGAAACTCGGCCAAGCAAATTTTTGAATACATCAATATGACGTCACGATTATGGATTGAAAACGGCGAATGACCCGCCACCAATTCATATACTAATATGCCAAAAGCCCACCAGTCAACGGATTTGCTGTACGGTCTTAGCTGAATGATTTCCGGGGCCAAATACTCGGGAGTGCCACATAGCGTTGAGGTACGGTTGTCCACGCGCTGAGACACGATGTTGAGAACTTTTACATAACGAAAAATCCCTTGAATATTACCTTGGTAAAGCCAAAATCGGTCAGCTTAATGTACCCGCGAGAATCCATGAGGATATTTTCAGGCTTGAGATCCCGGTACATGAGACCCATATGGTGCAAATACTCGAGGGCGAGTAGCACTTGGACCCCATAGAAGCGGGACTGCTTCTCATTGAACTTGTGGACTCTTGGTGCATAGGGAAAGGACTGTGACTATAATTACAGGCCCAGGAAAACGAATGATAGCACTCACTTGCGATGGTAGGTGAATAACTCTCCGCCATTGATGAATGGCAACACTAGATACAGGTAGTCAAAATCCTTGGTGGAATCTATAAGGTGTACTAGAAATGGAAATCGTACAGAGTTCAACACAGTCTTCTCATTGTGAACGTGGGAGACCTGTTTGAGGCGCACAAGATCGTCCTTGCTCATCATCTTGGCCGCATAATAGTTCTTGCCCTTCTTCTCTCTGACTAACAACTGCGAATGGATAGATAAGAGATTAGTGGTAATATAACTAAAATTGATGACAGTTACGAAATAACTCACAACAGTCCCAAAGCTGCCGTTGCCAAGAACGGCGCGCTGCGTATAACCTTCTAGATTGCTGTAAGGTGAAGATTCTTGGGTGGTCCAACGCTGCTCAAACTCCTTTCTCAGATTGTCGAGTATGGTGCTGTAGTCCTCCTTTGGATTAAAATATGTCCGGAATTGGTGGCTACTCATAATCAGCACGCAGACCTTTCGCGCATTTTCCACAACAAAAATGGACACCACACAGCACTACAATATCCGATAATTTGTACTTACAGCTCAATAAACTTATAATTTGGACATTCATAATTTTATTTATCTGGTTTTTTTATATTTCTTGACAAGAGAAAATACTACAAAAGCAAATCATTTACATTAGCCTCTCTATTGAGTTGGGAGTCTCAAAGCTATTTCAATTAGTTGGGCGCGGTACTCAAATTAGGCCAAGGTATGACAAATAACCGCATACCCTAAGCCAGACAGACACCGTCGGACCACATGACCACATGACCACATCAAATGCCAATTTCCTGTGCGAACGGCCCACACATGTCACCGTCAACGTCACCGTCAACCTTAACGTTCACGTCACCGACTTCTTGATGCGGTCCTGCAAAAGTAAGAAAAATTGCAAAACGTCCACTTGATAAATGATCCTAACCAAGATTACATAAGTTGGTAATTTTCTAGTACATTTATTTCTACATGTCAGCTAGTCAGTCGGAGCTCTTCACTCGGTCAACATTTTGCACTTGGCATGCGATGATGGACACGTCTGCCGTCCAGCTCTAGAAGCTGAAGCTAAAGCTGAGCCTAATGCTGATGCTGATAAGAGTGAACCGGATGCTCCGGTTGTTGCATGGCTTTTAAGGTAACTGTCGACCGGCCCATTATTGGCCGTTTCGGCCATGTGTCTATGCCCGTTGTCGTACCCAAATTGACAATTAATCATTATCTTTCAGCGTTTTGAGCCTCCACTTGAACCTGCTGGCTCTTAGAGAGTGGTGTAGGGTGGGTCAGAGGCAATTACAGATTGCTTTTGGTTAGGTTCTCTCATCTCGTTTTGTGAGTGCAGAGGCATGTGAAAATGTCTTTCTAAATACGTTTGGGGCTGGCTCTAATGTGACACCATTTATTTTGGAAAACTTCATTATTGATGGAACTACTAGACAACAGATTCGAGTCTGAAATCGATAAACAATTCAACTCTAAACTGAGTATTAATCAGTTTTATCACTCGATGTTTATTAAACTAAACCCTACCATTTGTAATCTATATCCACATATAGTTTTTAATACACTTAAAATCATAAAATTTGTCACGTACTTAGCATAACGCAATTGTTCCAAAGAGCTTTTACTTGCACTCTCTCTCTGTCTCTCTCTCTCTCTCTCTCTCTCTCTCTCTCTCTCTCTCTCTCTCTCGGTCTCTCAGTCTGGACCATCTTTCTTGCGCTCAGCGGCTCACCAGTAAATTAGAAATCGTGCAAAAACTAAACAATATCACTTAGAACGACCCAAAACAGTACCCAATCCAAGAGCTTGGCTCATTTAACTTCCAGCCACAAGATGAGCCACCCCACAGAAGATAAACTTCAGTGGGCTAAGATATGTTAAAGACTGCAATAAATAAACGGATAATATCAAGCGTGCTAGGCCTTCCATAAATACACATATCCACGTCCATTGGCCGCTCCAGACTTGGCCTCAACTGCGACTTCAGCTGGGAGAGATGCGCTCGCTAAGCGGCCCGAGACCAGATTAAGTCATACGCACACGTTTTGCTCTCTGGGCCATTGGCGTTTCTTTGGCCTGGCTTGCTTCGCACACTTAAAATTCATTAGCTGTATTAGCAGGCGCTCTGGCTGGGTGGCTCTGTGGCTTATGCAAAGTAATTGACGCCCCGATGAACTGTTGACACGCTCGGCATTTGTCTTGGCCCACACTTGGCTAATATTTGGTTTAGTTATCAGTGCCATTTTTTCTTTTTTTTTGGGCTTAAGTAGGTGAAAGTGAAAGCAGCACAAAATGGCCAAATTCAATTATGCTGAAAGGTTTCGCCACAGCCTCGATTCACATACATCGCGCAGCCCAAAACATATCCCACATTTGTGAACAGCCCTGGCCATTAGCGTTAATCTCTGCACAATCGGGGCAAGAATCTCCCTGTCTCCCTCTCGTTCTCTCTATCTCCGTTGCATGCTGCATGAGCGGTAAATGCATTTACTGTGCGTACAGTTCAGCGGACAGCAACAATGTCACCGTATTACACCTCTCCTCCCCCCTCCGTCCGTGCATGTGTGCAAAAGGTGTAACTAATCCGCAGGCCATGTGACTTTTGTCATGCGCCGCTGTCAGTCACTGGCAACAGTCCCCTCCCCCCACCCACCCCGCTCAACTGATGTGCCGCAAACCCTTTGCGAATGGCAACGGTTTCCACTCAATTCCACCCCCAAAAAAAGCGCATGTGACCGCGTTGCCGACCTGCCACCGCTTCGCTACCGTCTTCTGCCACCTTCAATCATCGATGCAGACCACCCGCCATTGTTGTCGCTGCTCGTTGGCTCCATGTAATCCCCTGATTTGGCCAGAGACATTTCGACAGAGCCAACGCCCTGCGCCGCGGGTGGCCACGCTGGCATTTTGCAGCTGGCTGACTTTTGACCATGTTTGAGGTAAGTTTTGCGAAAGAGAAGAAAAGAGTAGAAAATTATTATTATGATTATTTTAATGCGCATTTGCTTAGTTTTATTGTTAGAGCAGTGGACTGTGCTGACATTTGACTTTTCGCTACCTTTTGTGCTGTCAGATCGTCATAAATCAGGCACGGTCAGGACCCATTGATGATATCGGGGCTATAAATCAATTGCAAACGACATCAGGTTCTATGTGCAGACAAATAACGGTACAGCTACACATATGTATATATAATATAGCGCATACACGGATCAAAAAATTGCCCACATATATCAACGATTAACGATTAAAAAATAGTATCTTCAATTAATACTTCTTAAATCCCACCCGATTGACAATAAAATATATAAAGTTCTTCTTCTTTTTTTATATTTTTTCTTAATTGTTAGTAAGCACATTTTTGCTCTGTGTAGCTATTCATAATCTAAACAATAATTTGGAAGCCCTGCCGAACGAAAATAACGCATTCTATGGAATTTGGAGCGGAGCGAGGTAGCTGGAAACTGTGGTAACTGGTAAGCGGCCTGGCAAATGGCTTTGGCAAATAATAAAACAATGCTGGAATTAAAACAATTGCTATTGCTAAAATGTTAACATTTGCCATAAATAAACATGAGCCGGTGGCATTTCCCCAGTTGCATGCGCTTTGGAGGAAATGCAAAATGTGGAACATTTTATTGAAATTCAATTAAAGTCGTATTTCAATAATTGGACACGCATGGTGCGCATTTCCGTGCCGCTCGATTTCAAAACGCCGCTCAAATTTATGAGTTTTCAATTTTGGCCAATTGAAATGTTGGCACTCGGTCCGTTTTAGCTGCTTCAATTGTTGTTGCTGTCTGTCCATTTGCCAGAGGAAAACGGAAATTGGTGCAAAATTGAAGCCCACTGCCCGCTGTCGAACTCCATCAGGAAAGCTACGGTGCATTAGGCTGCAAGTTCTTATCAGTTGAGCTCACCCTCGGCGCCTGGCCTTGCCACACACACACACAAACACACGCACACACACAATTGGACTTTACCCCCCTCTAGCACCCTTAGTGCTTCTCTCACGTTAAGTGTGCAAAATTTTGCGTGATTTGTGCGAATTTCCTCTCATTGGAACGCTGATAAAAGTTACCATCCAAGGGGTGGTCGGTGGAGGGTTGGTTAGTTTTTGGGCGACTTCTTGTTGTCATTGTTGTTGTTTAGTGCCATAAATTTTTTTGTACTTGTCATATCTGGCTCTCTATTTAGGCACAGATCATTAAGTTTCCACGGCATTTCCACATTTCTATCTGATTTAAAGATTTCACTGCCTCGCCGGCGACGATGAGAACATGTGTTTTAATAATTCTGCTTCTTCTTTCATTTTTATTTATTTTTGGCAAGTCCACATTAATAAATTGCCATATTTATGTCTATACGTGCGTATTCAGAGTGCCGTCCCTATATATTTATCAAATTGTCAATTGCGGCCTGTCATGGATCTTTAACATAACTTGGCCACGCAAATATTAATTAAAGAGGCGTTGATGGAACATTTCAGAAATAATTCAACAAGCAGCCAATTTACACAAACAACTGTTGGTTATTTAATTATCAAAAATGCTTAAAATAAATTGAGCGAGGTGAACTGAAGTCTTGAATAATTGAATAGAATTTCTTTATGTACCTATAATCAAACCAACCCAGAAGTTTAGTATTTTTAAAATAATGAGCGCAAAATTCAACCAAGCCCAACCCGAGCGGAGTTCAGAACCTTCATAAATAAACTTCCACGGATATTTTCGGATCTGCTGTCATCATTTTCACAAGTTTGGGATACAATTATAAGCTACATATCCTCCAGTCCAGAAATCGATTACCTATTCTCCTCCAATATCACATAAAAGTTCCAAACGTGTAAAACAAACTGCAAAGCGAAAACTTCAACCTGAGACGTGTTCAAAGCAAATCCCAACCGTAGACACATCACGAATAACGACATGGATGCTGCTATCTGTGGATGAGCTGTATATGTAAAGGCTACAGCAGCGTCTTTAGATCTTGACTCCCCGAGATGATATTTCTAGAGTGCGGCATTTAAATTTGACATGGACGCGATTTGCACGCTTAATTGAGACAGGTGCCCGGCAGGCGGGATCGGGAGCGGGAGCGGGAGTGGGAGCTAGAAGAAATGTGGACACTGAGCAACTGCGACATGTGTTCGCCGCTGTTGCACAAGCGGCAAGATTTATCATCGTGCCACGTGTGTCATTACAGGCGCTGCGCTTTTCACGGGAATAGCGAACGACGCACGCCAAATGCAAAATTAACAACCTAATTAATACCTAGGCCTGTCAGAGACACCTCGACATGCCCATCCGCCCATTCGTTCAGCTGCTCCAAAAGTGTTCAGCCGGCGGGGGCGGACGGACATGCACCGAATAGCTGGCATAGTTGGCTGTGTGAGGGAACAGGGGATATCGGATTCTGGGATAGTGCAACGCTTTGGCAATTTTAATTGGTGCACAGAACGTTATGTTGTCTAGCGCCTAAGCGAGAAGCGAACCGCAAACTAACTAACGGCCAGCGGGGTAGCCGCTGTCAAAGTCAGCTGTTGCAAACGGCTAAAAGCGGCTAAAAATGCCAAATTGACTGCTGCCGGTTGAGAGTTTGGACCATAGTGAAGGCGCTTGCGGTTGGCTGCCGCCACTGGGCCCGACGTTTATTGAACATTTTTACTTGCGGTTCTGTTCTGGCCATCGGTTTAACTTGGCTAACTGGCAGTTGCCTTGGCAGGCACTTTTATTAATTTCAGCGAGCGCGTCTCAATTTCACGGACAGTCATCAGTTTAAATGCAAATAGCTACAAAATGGGATTTGCAACAAAAACAGAAGCAAAGACCGCTAAGGAGGGAAACGGTGGGAGGAGGGGCGAGAAGAGTAAAACGGACAGCAGAAAGATTTGGTTATAGCCTGTGAAATTGGCCAAAAATGCGTTAAATGCAAATTGGATGAAAAGTCGTGTCAGGCTATACCACAAGCGAGCACGACCAGGACGGCAGTGCATATGGCTGCCAAAAATATAAAAATAAAACGAAGAAGAAGAAGACGAAGACGAAGTAGCGGCAACTGTATCTGAGGATATCCGCATGGATATGGCACTCGCATCACATGACTAGCAAGCGAGGCCGCGTTTCGCGTTCATTTCGCAAATGAAAGCGGCGACAAACTTTAAAGTGGATTACGTTTGAATAGAACGGGCTGGAAACCGGCTAACAGCGCTCCTCCCCAAATGCCGCACCCTGCCAGGGCCGCTGCTATATATTCCTCTCGCAGAGTTCTGTTTTGAAACGCTTGCTATCTGCCGCCGCATGTTCTTGCAACATAAATCCGTGAGTTTTTGCGCGCAAATTTATGGCGATGGCGACACTCGGCTCAAACTTTGCTGCCAGCGGCATTGTTGTATTTATGACCGCGACATGACCTGATCCTGCACCAGCTCCTGTTCCATTTTCCTGTGCGCTCTGCGCTGTGTGGGCGCTGAAAGTGTTGCGCGTACGTGCAACTCAGCCTCAGCCTCAGTCTCAAGTCGGCTGCCTCAAGCCGCAAGTCTTAAAACTGCCGCTCGGAAATTGGATTTGCTCGCAAGCTAAACTGGCATCTTAAATCTGCACGCCTGTCAATTTGCTCTTTTAAACGCTATTTATGTGACCTCCTTGGGCGCTGCTCCTAATGAGCCTTTCGGAACGGTCCGTTCATTGTCCTGTGCCTGAGAACAGCCCGCTGGCAGCTTGCCCCAAAACTCAATTGAAGTTAATTACGTGGAAGAGGCTCACAGTTACAATTACAGTTACAGTTACACTCTGCAATTTACATATGCCATACCCCCACAAAAAAAAAATTACATTCGAAATCTATAGACTACGAGATACCCTGTTTTGATAACCCGACAAATGGAAAAGAAATAAGTTAGGAAAACCAATTGTTTGCTAATAAGAGCAGAGAAACTAGAAAAAGCAAATTAATTTTTACACAAATCAGAATTTTATACCTTTAAATTGTCCATATATTCTGCAGTTGTAAAGATTTAGGAGTTTTTGTAGACCTTGTATAGTAATGACTATATAAACTGGATTTATAAGTTTATATCACAGGAAAACATTACAAAAATGTATAGAAAATATGAATGTTAATTGAATTAAATAATGTACGAAAAGAAATTTATATAAATTTATCCTCTGCCTGGTTGCAGAGGAACTGACTGTCTAATATACCCCAGATTGTTTTTCTAACAAAAAAGCCCCGTTTCATTGTTGAAAATCAATTCAACCGGATGCATAGCGTCGATGGCGACTGCTGACCATTGGCCGCTTCCCGCCGAACGCTGTCCACCGTTGGCAGCCCCTTAAGCAGGATGTCAATTGTGATTGAGCGCGTTTTGCTTATAGCTGCAGAATCCCATTTGTTGTTTATGTTGTTTGCGCAATGTCTCAGCATTTGGGTAAATGGGCAGCCAAAACGTAGCCATAATTATTGTTATGTTAATAAAGAGGACTTGTCCAGTTCTTTGCCAGGATAGAGATGTTAGTTATTTAGAGGGTGGCTTTGGATCCCCATCTCCAACCCCTACCCCAGCCTCATGTGCCTGGCCATTGATTTTTACGTTATGTGTTTGCGCAGCGACTTTGCATAAAAATGGCCTAGTGACACTAAACTTGGCCTATCGATAAAGATTCTGAAATACTGTATAGCTTGGAGGCTAACGGGCTGTTTGAGTTTCGGCTAAACGGCTGCAAGAATGTATGCCACAAATTTCCGTCGCACGCCATTAACAGCAGACTCTCAAGTCGGGGGCGTGGCAGTCGCACTCCTTTTTTAGAGATTCGCCACAGTTGTTGGTAGCTGCAACTGATACGAAAAGCCGCCTCGCGCCACTCCCCCTCCGATAGGTGTGACACATCGTGTGATTGATGAAATGTGGCAGCCGAGAGGCTGCTGCGGACCACCAACTAATTTCCACATTTTTCACATTTACGAAGACAAATTGAGGTGCGAACTTGGGTCGAGGCAATAAAATTGCCGAATATCAAAACAACAAAATCTTTTGCAACAATCGGCCATAAAAAAGAGACGAGCAAAAGGAGTCTGTCTGCCAGCAAAAAAGGGTTTGAGTGGTACAGTTGCTGGATGAGGGATGTGGCGCGGGGTAAGGGTTACTGCTACATTTGACACAGAGGCTTCAAAACGTCGCCAGAGACGCTGAGAGTGTCAGGCATGCGAATGCCAATTGTTTTTCGATTTCAGCGCTTAAAAATGCGCAAATCCGTGCGCGGCACATTATGCGACGGACGGACGGGCGGTCGGACGGCAGGGTTACGGTTTGGACTTGGGCCCACTACTATAAAACTCAATATCTACAACAATAAATTTCAAGTCGCACACACACGACTTCGATACAGTTGCACAGCTGGGGAAACGTGGCGAATCGATGTCATTGCTGATTTCTATTTCTATTCGATTTCTGTGTTTTGTTTTTTTTTTTTTAGTTTTCCATTTCATTTCGTTTTATGTGCGACTCGCCAAAAGTTGTCAACGACAATTCGCTAGCCATAAACGTGGAAAGCGCCCCCAGCCCCGCACCGCGGCTGCTTTGGATTTTCAATAAAACTCAACACCAGCCGCAGACAAGCCGCCCCTCAGCCCATTATTTCCATTAGCATAATGTTGCCTCGACTGATCCGATTGCGGGGTATCGCCGGGTATCGACTTTAATTTGCTACAATTTTATTTATTGTTTTTTATTTCTATTTTTATTTTGGACAAGACAAAGTTAAGCATTGCGCTCGTTAAAATTGAAATTTAATTTTAAATAGTTCTCATTTATGTATACTATTGTTTATTTTATTGTTACTTTATGCGCCTGGTTTGAATTGAATAGCCAAATGTTAAGGGCATCCAGGGATTTGTGAAAAACATATTGCCCCGATCTGATCTTCGGCCATAGTTTTGTAAATAACTAAAGCCATTAATTGCCCAGTGCCATGTCAATAAAGATCTTGCGAAGTGCTCAGCCATATGTTAATAGTACATAATAATCCACAACGTATACGTGATATTCAGCTGGTCAACATAGGAAGCTCAAGGCCATGTCTGCGGCGACCTTGAAACATGTGCGAAATGAGTTGAGATCCATTATTATTTTGGCGCCTCGATTTGTAACATATTCCCAATTTCTTAAATTGTGGTTCAAGTGCAAAAATCGCACAGTTCATGAAAAACAGCTGAAAAGAGTCCGAGAACTCGATTGCGGTATATCAGGGCCATCACTTTGGACAGGCAAATTTCGAAACCCTGCATTAAAAATAGATCACATCTATATATATAAACTGTCCAGCATCTGTTTCGTATAAAAAAATATGCCTGGCAATTGGGGAAATTAAAATCAAAATCGAATTTTCCTCGACTTTCTGACGGACACTTAAATGCATCGTTCCCCTCAACCGCAGAACCAAAAGGCGCAGCAACCTCAAGGTCAGCGCCAACGATTCAAGAGCACGCGGACGGCACAATGATCGAAGGGATCCACAGCTCCGGTGCTGACATGGTAGAGCAGCGCGTGCAGATTGAAGGGCACCCGCTCCTCGGACTTCATGCAACGCCAGGTGACCCGTCCCAGAGTATTCAGCTGCTGCACACTGGTCTCTGG
The DNA here is from genome assembly GCA_004143825.1 of Drosophila micromelanica. Classification (NCBI taxonomy): domain Eukaryota; kingdom Metazoa; phylum Arthropoda; class Insecta; order Diptera; family Drosophilidae; genus Drosophila; species Drosophila micromelanica. The sequence continues at coordinate 11,245 of SCDY01000492.1, forward strand.
ACACTTCTTCAGGTAGCACTTATTGAAGATCTGCTTGAAGTTCTCGTAGGGCGTTGGCCGCAGCTCATGCCCGGTTAGCGTCTGCCAATGGACGCAGAACTTCTGGATGGGCTTCAGATTCGTTCCGGTGGGCGTCGTTATCTGCTTGCAACTCGTGGACTCGTGTGACTTAGCTGCGGCGCCGTGCAGTGCTTTGCTACAGCGGTCCAGCTCGGCGAGACTATTCTCCGAACACTTGTCCCTGGGGCTATGTGGTTCGGTCCTTTTGGTTATGGATTCCCTATTTTTATCATTGCAGTCGCACTTCGTAGCGCACGTCTGAGTCTCATTCTTATTCTGCTTCTGCTCGTTTTGGCAGACGGGCACCATACTGTCCAAGGTGCTCTTCGAGAGATCCGAGAAGCGTATGAGACGTGGCTCGTTCTTTTCCTCCGCATCGTAGGTGACCAGTCGCTTGGGATACTTGTGTCTGATGTTATAGCTAAGATCCTTCACTGGCTCCAAGCTGTACTTAGGGCTCCCTGGCGAACTTTCTGGGGCACTGATAAAGTCCAACAGCAACGCACCCACGTCTAAACTTAATAATTTGCATAGCTGCTCCATAACAGCTAAAGAAAACACGTTTATGTAATTTGGCAGCGACAAACAGGAAATGTAAATACATATATATGGAAAAGCTTTCAATTGTTTTATCAATTTGTGCACACTAAAAAGAGACCCCCTAAAGGCGCCTACTCAGCCGCAAGCCGCCTTATAATTTAGTGTTCATGAAAAAATATGGCCCTGTATTATAAATGCGAAAAATAGTCGTTGCTATTACCAATAAAAATCTTGCTTGAATGGATACCACGCCGGGGAGCGGGGTGCTCCAAAATGACAGCTATATTAAAAATGCTGCTGTTTGTGCAAAAAAAAAAAAAAAATAGGAACAACAACAAAAACAAGAATCAAAACCAAAGGAAGCCGCCGACTGAACATTTGGATTTGTGCACATATTTTGGTTGGTTTTTCATATTTCCCCCGGGTATTTATGTTTTGCGCTTAATATCTAGTTGAGGTTCCCAGACCGCGGCAACATGTTCATATATTCATATTCATTCTTCCGATTAAGCAGTTTTCATGGTCATCATTAAATATGTTCATATAGTCGCAGCAATCTGTGATGTTGGCAAATAAAATAAGTGGCCTAAATAAGAATGTTAGTCATATTTCTGCCCAGTTTACGAGTCAATGAGTACGAAACGAGACAATTTGCCCATTCGAATATCCCTTGTCTATCCATTGAAATTCGCTGCAATTATTAAAATTAATTTCATTTATTACATCATGAAAATAGCTCAACGTAAACGCAACAACAAAACGTTGCCAAAGTATGTATTTGGCCTCAAGCTGTCACAGCAATTAGGAACTGAAGACCCATTCTGCGTTATCCTCAACATTCGTTGATTGTCCTTTTGCTCCTCATAAATACATGTCGTTCTGTGGCTGGTAATTTCAAGTTAATAACGCTGAAATATAATCCACGTTCGATTTTGCATCAATTTCTTTCTATATTGCCAATTTGGCAGCCATTTGCGTTTATTTGCCAATTCTACAGGATGCAATGGCAAGAAGTGTACAATCCAAAGCTGATTTAAATTGTTTGCATTTCTTGACAAAATTTATTATGTCTATTTTAAATGAATATTTATGTGCGCTTTAAAGGTAATTTTAACATTTATAATTTCTTTCAAAAATAAAATTTTCGACTCTACAATCTTTCCTTCAATCGATCGAATTTTGCATGTACATTAATAACATATAAACTTATTTCAAACATACAATTTTTAATTAAAAATATTATAAATTTAATTCAAAATATTTTTCTTGATTATTAAGCTTTTAACACATGTTTAGCGGTTCTTTATATAAGTTGAGAAAGTCGAATAGGTTTCTAATTTATTTTTAATGAATATATTTATGCAACAACACAAAATTATTGAAAAAAAAGTAAGTTATCTTTGATTAATACTTTAGAAAATTTTACATTGTCACCATAATTCTTTTTAATGTGTGAAAATGTCATATTTTCCAGTGTATCATTCTTTTCCCAATATTTGACACTTGTTCACCCACATAGAACAACTGGGACGCTCACACTCAGAAGAAGATGCTGATAATTCCCTTTAGTTATTTTGAGTTGGCACACATGCACATATGATGAAATGGATAATGTCTGCCAAAAATCAGCGCTGGTCCCCTGATAAAGGAAAAATTAAATTCCTTCCTCACGCTTTATGGCGCTTAGGTGAGAGCGCCAATGCCGTGTTGTGGCTAATGGCAATGCGTCGGCCAAAGCTCCCAGAACAATAAAATTCCCATTTAGACGCGAAAGCTAACAGCCAGCGGCAGCTCCCCAGACTCTGGCCAAGACAGTCCCCGCGTATCCCGCCTTTGCCCCCTTAGTCCGCTACCCGTAAAGTGTAGCAGCAGCAGTTTTGCTTTGTGTGTGCTTTGTGTTTACGTGAAAACAATTTTTATGGCATGTCAAAAACCTATTTTAATGCTTTTAATGAAAGCGAATTTTATTGCATTACTTTTCGATTTTACTGCCACCACGCCACGCGAGAGACGCGGAGAGGAGAGTGTTGTGCCGGCAGCATGTGCGTAAAAATGCACTCAAGTCAAAATGTTGACAAGATCGTAAAAACTTTGCACGGCACTCGAATTGGCAGCCAACAGTCGGCAAAACAGGTGACAAAGCAAAAAGAAAGCACAGTTTTTTTTCCATAACAAAAGCCACTTAAATTTGTGTGACAAAATGTGGTTGTGTCTTGCACCGCATCCGCATCGCATTTTGTCCCGCACGAACAAAAAAAAAACAACATTTCCGCTGGCCTTTTTGCATAAATTCAGTTGCCATCGCCGATGTGGAAGCGGAAGCGTCTCCCCAAAGTATGCTCAATTTTTGGATTTTCGGGTCTGAGCATTCGGTTTGGGGCTTTGGGCTTTGGGCCTTCGACTACCTTTGCCAAATTCATTTGACCAGAAACTTAAGTTATATTTTGGAGACGCGCCAACGGGACAGCGGCGACAGCAGCGAGTCGACAGAGACATGTTTAGTGCCACGGCAGCAGCAGCGACAAAAGCTTTCAGCCATAAAGAGGCACCAACTCCGAGGACGACATAGTCCTCGTCCTCATCCTCATTCTCGACGTTGTCGCACACGTCGCCTGTCGGAGCACTCAATGTCAGCAAAATGCACATGCAGTTCGCCTGGTTGGAGAGGTCGCAGGGTCGCGGGCAACTTCCAACTCGAAACAATGCCGCCACAGGCACACGGTCTGGACTGCTCTGTTCTGCTGCTGACAGGGCTGACAATACTTTTGGACTTGGGATCCATGTCCATGCATTAAATATTGCATATGCACTAAATGGATTTCAGTAGTCGAGCCCAAAACTATTGACAGGGTCAGTCATGCATTGTTGGCCGGCCAAAACTGTCGAAATGTCAAGACAGCCAAGCACATCGAACGTCTTGGCCAGTAAAACATGGCCTAAAGCAATGCATCTCTTGACTCTTTAACAATTTGCCCTTAGGTAGGTCCTGAAATATATTCAAATTAAGAGAGCTAACCAAAGCCAATTTCTTTCTTTAGGGGTAACATTGCAATTAGGGGTGACTGCTACCCAATACCAAATCGAAATGGGTTTCTATAGCATTTATTTCGTGTTTTTTTTTTTTTTTACTGTGACGAATACTTGGACTGACAATAAAGTGTCATTAGGATATATTGGTTGCCATTCGCATCGTAAAAAGCAATGGCAGTCGCCCAGGCCGTGGCAAGTGCCAAAGTTACAACAAATTCGTTTCATAAGCACATAAAATGCCAACAACAAAATGCAAATTAGCTAACGATGCGCCCCACAAAGAAACAACAACAACAACAAAAAAGGTGGAGCTGTGCCGAAAACAAAATATTCGCAAGTACATAATTTTCGGTTGGCAATGCATAAAAAGTGAAAAAGGTTTTAAGCGCATCCTGTGCTTGACTATAAAATACCCTGGCAAGCAAAATATTTGAATATTTAAAAATATTTATTAAATGTTAGTTAAGGTAAAAATATTTCAATAAGTAGCATTACAATTGCTTTTAAAGAAATAAATAATAAATGTAAGCCGGACTTTAAGTTAAATTAAGCTTTTTAGATTTTACTGCCACCATTGATACATTTTTTTTTTTTTTTTTGGCATACACCAAACATAATTTATAATTTATATTATATTTAATATTTTGTTAATATACCCGTTTGCATTTGTGGTGATGGTTATATGAAAGTGTCATTTAGAATTTTGTGTCTGGGGTTCAACTCAAGAGTGCTTGACGCAAAGGCCTGACATTGTTCTCGCTGGCATATAATTACAGTTATTTGTGTAGCTAATTAATTGCTAATCAATCATAGACCAAGACGCCGAAAAAGGACTCGTCCCAGTTTGCTTTGTTGTTGCCTGTCAGAGAGGATGTCTCAATGTCTGCGTTGATGCTGATGCTAATGCTGATGCTGGCACTTCTACGGCGTCGCCATGCCCTTGCGTCCACAAACAGAAAAACCCAGCGAAAACAAAAGCTTAGCAAGATTGATCACAACGGTCGCCGACGGCGTTGAGGCGAGCGGCACCTGTTCGCTTACTCACGGTTATTAGCCCGGACACGCTGGCAAAGGACATGCAAATGGACGCTGGCACTTTGTGTGGCGTCAACAGCATTTTTTGCACCTTGCAAGGATTGCCGAGTGTTTGAATAAGCCGTTACCGCTTCTCCTGCTCCCGCTCGTCTTCCCGGCTGTCTGTCCTTTTGTCTTTGCGCCTGTCCGCCTGTCAGTCAGTCACGTTGACGTTGGCTGACGTCAGCCTAGTCGTTTATCCTTCTGGCGCACATTTTATTTTACATAATTTGAACATTTAAGACGTGCCTGGGCATAGCCAAGAGGCTTTAGTTTTAGTTTATGCAGCCAGTGCGTAGTTTTTTTTTTCACTCAGTCTCCTCTTTCCCATTTTATTATTAAAAGGCATCGCATCCTTTACGCCCCAGTGAATTTTATGGCAGCCTTCCCCCTTTGCTTTTCCTGAAGATGCTTTGGCGACAACTCAAAGAATCGTATTTTGTACTTCTTGTTGTTAAAACTTGCACGTTTGCTGTTTGCCGTTTGCTTGTGAAATTTACAGTTAACCCAAATTGTCGGCAATTTGGTCAACATGCTGTTGGCTATGTTAGGGCTTTATCCCGTTTTCAATTCAATTGTTTTTGGTTTCAAACGGGACACCAGCCAGTTGTCTAAGTGATAGTTAGGGCCGCTCATAATGCTTTGATGGCTCAATATGAATTCTAAAATCAACATTATATATGATTTGGATGGGATATGCTCTCATGTGCGGGGGGGAGTGTATGGGGTTTTTGGTAGGCCCGCCCGTTGGCAACGCTCAGCTTTTCCCAGCAGTCAGCGTTTTGTGTGCAATGTGCAAATCCAACTTACTAAATCGGCAAATCGGTAAATCTGACACCGTGAGCTATGAATCCACCCCGCTGGTCGCAGAGGTCGCGTGACCATGTCACAACTTGCCAGCGACAATGTGCTAGGGATGGGGATGGGGGGAGGGGGCAATACGCAGCATTGTATTGAATGATTGGTAATTCGATACAGTTGTTCGATTGCCGTAGTGTGCGTCGCTTTGTTTTGGTTCATTTGCCGCGCATCGCAAATTGACAGCGCGACCCAACCCCAACCCCACTGTCGCTGGCTATTCCTATTCCTATTCCTATTCCTGTTCCTGTTACAGTTCCAATTCCTCTGGCAATGGGAATGCCATTCAGCGTGCCCAAAGGAAAACCCGTCGCGTTGCCCTATTCGCACTAATTTTCCTGCTTGTCGCGCGGTGCGAAACGTATAAATAATTTTATTTCGTTTTCCTTCATATCCAAACTATTTATTGCTAATGGATTTATGGCCCGCTTCAGCTACAGCATCACCCATCCGGCCATCGTTCCGATTGTATATCAATATCTTCATATCTGCTTTGTAACGGCACGTGTGTTCTGTGCGCTTCCCGTATCTCCTCGGGGAGGCCATGCAATTATGCATTTCTATGGGAAATATATATATAGATGGCATAAGTGCATAGCTCTTGTTTGCTTCTTTCTCTAGCTTCTCTCTATTGGTCATCCTTTTGACTGTGGCGGCTTCTTATTATTCTTTAATTTTAGCAAATTGTTTTCGTTTTATGAAATTTCTTTTAACTTGATATTTTTTTTATTATTCCTAGGATTGGCCGAAAAGGTTTCCATTTCCCTTTTGGCTGCTAGCTCGTTTCGCCTTTTAATAAATGTCCAGCAGCAGCAACAACAACAACAATAACTCAAGCTTCGTATTTCGTCTGGGCGCTCAAGAAATATGCACAAATTAATTTTGTTTTATTCCAGCTGAAGCAAAATTTAAATCAGGCAAGTCGAGAAAGAAATACGTCAAGTCCACACTGCCACTGCCAGCATTGGCGGTGGGTGTGGCTTGCAACAACAAGAAAAGGGTTTCAATTGCGTTTGGTCTCTCTCCCTTTCTTTCTTTTACGCCAAGTAAGGACGCAACTGCCAACTGTTGTCCTACGATCCGGCATGAAATTGCCACAGCCTTCGCCTTCGCCTTAGCCTTAACTCTTGCAAAGTGGCCAGCTCCACCGAAAGGCTGCCGCCTTTGGTTTTTTCTTTCTTTGGGGAGGATGGTAATGGTAAGGGGACCTGGCACTGTTATGAATGCAAATTAAAAGTATACAAATCTAATAAGTTTCATTTAAGACGCTTTAATTTGTTTCACTCGCTTCTATGTTTCAGCTTTCCGCTTTTGCCATTTTGCATTTCGAAATTGTTGCTAATTGTTGAGCTTTTAGCCAGCGCATTTTTAATGTAAAGTGCACCAATTCGAAGCACCCCTCCTACTGCCCCGCTCCTTCCCCAACAACCAAATGCATTTTTATGAAAATTGCAATTTTATTTGTTTGGCGAGCACTTGATGCACTTTGATAGCAAAGTTATTGCAGAAATTACAAATTAGTAAAACATATTCTTTAATCACTTAAACAAAGGAAGTTGCAATGCAATTGTATAAAATAGAATATGAATGAATTTTTATTAAAAAGTTGCCCAAAATCTGATTTTTTAATGTATATTACATTTTTACATAAAAATTGCTTGTGCTAATATAATGTAAAATCTTCCTTTCTTTCTTCGAAGCAGAAACATTTTTCATTCATTTAATTCGCTTTTCTTTGTATTATTAACTGATTTTATTATTATAGTAATTGCTGATTAAAGTACTTTCTATTTTATATTATTCCTGGTCTACCGCTGCGTTTATGTTAGTTTAGATGTTGTTTTTCAGTTAAACTTATTTTTTTTTCTTTTCTGCATTATATTAAAGTGAGCAACCCAATGAGATGCAAGCTAAAGTATCCTTTGATTGACTAATAAAACGCTACGTGAGCTGTGGTTAACTGAAGGCTATCATCTTAATACGTCGCTAGGTAATTTCTTACGGTTTTTATTTGGTCTCTTGTTTTTCAGCCAAAGGTAATTTCCTCAACTGAACGTCTAGAGTTGTCAGCGCCGACCAGTTGGTGGCGTATGTGACTCACATATTTAAGCAACACTCGTCGCCCGAGGGGGCTTAGGCAGCGGCAGATGTCACTCGGGAAGATTGTGGGGCAACAATGTTGATGGCTGTTGATGATGCTGACAATGAACGCAACCAAACGAAAACGAATGCGAAATAAACTTTGTAAAACGTTGAGAATGGCACAAGTGAAATGGGGTCAGGGATGGAGATGATTCTCTCTAGAATAACCCCAGTCAAAGGCGGACCGGTGCTTCTGTTCTACTTCTGACCATATGTTGCCGCCGCAGGCGCGCCTAGGTGTAACTACATGCCATAAAGTAGTCGTGTAATAGACTGGCCGCCCCCAAAAAGGACTTCGGCTAAGGACAGCACCTTGAAGGCGCTTGCAACACCTCAGGGGCGCTTTTTGCTGAAATGTGCACAAATTTTCATGTGGACCCGAAGACCAAAATCCACGTCAACGTCTTCACATTGTGCTTATTGTGTGAGTGAGTGCGTGTGTGTGTGTGGGTGTGTGGGTGTCCTTTATAGTTTTGTTCATTTCATAAATATGCGTTTGTCCTTTTTACGGGTTGGGTTGCGTCGGGCTGGCCGGCAGCCTGCGGCTTTCATAACTTGAGATGGCCGGGCACACCTTTTAGCTGGCTGCCTGGCCATGTCCTGCCCATAAGCAGATTCATAATTTGATCCTGGGGTAAATACATTTTATTATGATTTTTATGTATATGCGAGCCTGCAGTTTATACGTTAGCCTAACCTTACTTCAGCCACTTCAACCTTGCCACAGGTTATCCTTGCCCCGTGTCCTCAGCTGCTGCTGCCTTAAGTGCAGACTTATGAATTGGTCAGGCGGCGACATATGCGTGGGAGTGTGAGGGTGTGTGTGTATGGGTGTAGGTGTGTGTGTGTAGCAACTGCTTGGGGTGGCCATTCAGTTTGTTTGTCTTTAATATTTTGCACATAAACATATCTTTATTTATTTAGGTCGCCGGCTACCTCGAGAAAAACTGTCTGTTAGGCAGAAAATTTATTAAAATATTGGCAACGACCAATTGGCCCATACAGTTTGGCCCGCAACAGCTGCACTCGATACAAGAATCAGTTCGACAATGCCACGCGGTGGATGCCACTCAAGTTGCTTAACACTTTCACTTCAACGCTAAATTAATTAAAATTTATAGTTGGCAAGCGGGAAAAACAAAACAAATTAAGTAGGCGTTAAAATAGTTCATATTTCATTTCGGCCTTCCACATCGCGTTTTTATGTGGAAACGTCCAATGGCGCAGACGAACAATTGGCAAGTGTTGACAAGCGGCCAGACAAATGCATATATCTTCAGAAGTTTGCACTATGTGGCACCTAGCACTTGGACACGCTTCGGCTGAAATGAATGTTGCAAGTGCAATAGAATTCGCAACTGGCAATTGCATCTCAGTTTTCCTGGTAGTTTTTTGATTTATTTCGCACAGACAGCGACAATAGGCGAAATGGCTCAGAAAAAAGCAATGCCAACAACAACAACAATTAAGAACACGCTGATCCAAAGTGCTTGATTGAAAGACACCCTGTAGTGTAAGCAAATTTATTTAAATAATACTGCTCAGCACAATTGTCTTCTGTTGGCTACTTCAATATAATTTGGCAGCGTCTCCACCCATTGTGGGATTTGAAATGGATACAGGGTATCAGAAACGCGAATGTTCATCAATTAGGGCCTCTGCCAGCTGCCTGCCAGCCTGCATGCGGGCTAATTGGCTAGAGGAAACACCTACTCAAGTGAGCCATACAACCACAGACTGGTGGCCAATGGGGCCAAATGGCCAACTGAGCTGCCGCTAGCCATGGCCAATATGAGCTGCACATCACGTAGTCAAATACTTTTGCACTTTCGCTTTTATTTCACTCCAGGGAGCTTGTTAGCCAAACGTGAGACGTGCATGCGAACCTTGGAGACTCCATGATGAACACGATGATCTGTCTATGGGTGGGTGGTTGTGTATGCGTGTGTGTGTGTGTGTGTGTGTGTTGGTGTTGGTGCTTTCATTTTAAATTTCAAGCTGAGCGCATAAAACATTCTTCGAACTGCTTCGATTTGTGTGTTGTATCATGTTGCGTAAGTCAATAAAATTTTCATATTTATTGACCATTAGGCGCAGCTCGATGTGATTTCGATGTGATTTTTTTTTTTGGCACCTAGGGCGCAGCTGCGTCTCAGCCGCACCCCTCCCCCCTTCCAACAAACACCCTTCGTTGCACAGTCCACTAAGCACTCGTCGTCGTCGTCGTCGGTTCGCGACAATGCGAACAATTCGCGTTGACATGTTGTCTGCATAATTGCAGTACACGAGACTGACGCCAGCTTGTCGGAGCTGACAGACGAGTCCGCCCGTGCCCGTTTCTAGGTGCGAAACTCCTCGAATCGTAACCTTTGTGAAACGAAATACCTAGGTGGCGTCAACCTACTTCGGCATGCCCGTGCCTTTGTCGAAAATAGACGCCAACTCGGCCCACAAATTATTGCCACCGAGCACCTTTGCGGCAAACAGGGTGCATGCTGCCCACTGCAACCTGGGTTAACGGGACTGGGTGCACGTTGGGAACACCCTGTGCCGCTAAAGGTGCAACTACTTAATGGCGGATGGGCTGGCTGACCGCTTAGGTGCTCGCACTCGGAAAATCTCTCGCATTTAGGTACGAATTGGCGGCCAACAAATTTTCGTCGGCATTTTTGGGGCCAGGCCATGAGCAGATCGTCTGGTTGGCGTCTTGCCGTCGCCACTGCCATCAGCATCGTTTGAGGGGAAAAAAAAAGCGAAAAATTAAATGAAAAATCATTTCATTTCAATCCATTTCACTTAAAAATACGCCACACCGTTTGAATGCTCTCGAGGCGGCAATAAATTAAATTTTTTTCAACGCAAGAAACTAATTTCGAATTGAACGCACATTTCCTGAGAATACGTGAAAATGCAGCCGGTACATTTAATCGAAGGCGATACGCCCAAACCCCACTCCAAGCAATAGCAACAAAAAGAAAAGAAACTGAAATGGAAATTTAAAAAAAAAAACAGGAAAAAGATATCTAACTCATGGCTAGCACAAATCAAGCGCGCCGTGTGCCACACTTTTCGGCGAAAATCCAAAAAAGCCAAAGCCACAACACGCTACAACGCGAACAAGGCGGCCCCCAAAAAGCATTTTTCAGTTTATTTTCAAATTCAATTTCAATAATTTTTAATGGCCAACGCACGCACGTCTAGTCTGGCGTCCCCACGAGAGCCCACTCTATGCGGATCTCCCTCGAAACTCGGCAACCGTTTGGCTAATTAGTCGAAACTTTTGCACAAAAATCATATAAAATTTCAAGCTCAACGCGAATGATGTGCGCCATTCCACTAGAAGATCATGCCTAGGAGCACAATAAGTGCTAGTGGAACACATACACATCTACGAATGGAATATGCATGCCTTTGCTATTGCTTTGTTTACTGTTGCTGTTGTCGTTGTTGTTGTTGTTGTTGTTTTTGTTGCTCAACTGATGTTTCATCAAAGCAAAACATTTTTATTTGCATTCGTTTTGCTTTGACAATTTTGTGCTGTTTTTTTGTTTTTGTAAAAACCACATAAACGAAGCGAATGAAAAAGAAAACACCTTTGTGCTGTTTCCACCTATAAAACGTCCAGTGCGCGGCAACTTTATGAGCTGCCCCAATGTGGAAAGCCCCTTGCACCATCTATAACCGCTTTGACGAGTCCATCACACGTAAAGATGTGAGCGCAATTTTTATGCATGGGCAACTTCCACGAATTCCACGCCGGAAATTATGACCGCTGACGACCTCCACAGCGTCTCGGGATTGTGCGACAACAATGTTGCCAAACATTAAAATATGAAAATTCACTTAAAAACGTAAACAAGCTGATGTTGCCGCTGCTGCTCCCATTCATTGCATATTTCGAAACAAAACGCAGCAAAAGTGAAGAAGCAGCAGCAGCTGAACGTAAATTAAACAAAAACTAAAACGCAGCCGTTGAATATTGAAAGGCAACCGCAGAGGTGCTGCCGGCTATGGAGGCGGCCAAGAACACTTTACGATCGATCGTTAAATAAATTGGCAAATGAATCTAAATGAGGCATGGTCAAAACAAAACATAACTGCACTTATGCAACTGAGTATGCAGCTAGACAGCTACACAACCATGCATTTTGCATTTATCATGATCTTTTTGGCCTTTGAGCTTATGCGTAATTTGACAAACGGTTTGTCAATTCTAACATAACCAAGTAAATTAAAGAAAATTTAATTAATCTTAATTTAGTACTTATTACATGAAAATCGGTCTAGTTTTATACATTAATAATAATTATATTGTTTTAAATAAGGCATATATTTTAATTACAAAATTAATCTATAGGACAACATACTATCAAAATGTCATCAGACATAAGAATCGGTTTAGTTTTCGCACAGTTCTAAAATATAGCGCTATACATCCGACCAATTTTGTGCTTGCAAGGTATATAGATTTTTGAGAAATTTAATATTTTTCCGTTTTAATTAATAAGTCCAATTTTAATAGAGACGAAAACATAGTTCTTATGGATAGATGGCGACTTAAGTCCCAGTCCACATTGCAGACTAAACCATTTACCAGTAAATTTCTGGTGTGATAAACTCCGAGTATATTGAATCAGGAATGAGCAGAAGAATTTCGCGTCGCTCTTAATTCCCAGAAAACTGAAAAATTATATGAAGACGATAACGTTAAGTAAGCGTATATTTAAATTTTTTTAAATATAATACCAAAAACATATTCTTGGAACAGATAAGACATTCGCAAATTTTGTGTTGTGTTTAAGTAAACTGTCAGCTGGCTTGCGAAATACTTAAGGAACTTAATCTTTGCCACTAAATGGTTGAATATTAATGAACATAATTTTTAACGGGCACTTTCAGCACTTTTAGCACTCAAACTGAAAGCGAAACACGTTTAAGTCGGGATCTGGGTCCGTGGCTGGAATCGGGCACTCGGCACTAAAATCGTAGAAATCACTGCAGCAATTAAAGTGAATTTATGAATCCCGGAATGACTGACAGATAGACGCATCGCTGCGGCGTAAGGGCAATACGCGGCCCGCCAATATTGTATTAAAATTTTGCCATCATAAAGATTATTATTTTATGACAGCATTCACGAATAAGTCGCAGTCATATGGACACGCGTCACAGGCAAATTCTAATAAATTTTTAATGCACTCGTTCCAGGGGCAATCTACTACTTCCACTCCTCCACTCTGCTTCAACTTTTACAGCGCACTTTTATTATTGATATTTACAGCTCACATATCGATGATGCATAATTCAATAGACGACGGCTTGTGGCATGTGGCATGACGTCAAGGACCAAAAATGGGACCTCTGCTCCGTAATTAATGAAGCCATAAAAACTACAGTCAATTAATTAAAAATGCAACTAAGCAGCAAAGAGATCCATTGGAAATCTCGTGTCCAGGCCACGCACCGGGCACAGCCAGCCAAAGTTGAATGTGCCAACTGTAAAATGTGTTTTACGAGCGATCTGCACTTGATGGCCATTACCCATTACCCCCCTGGAAACCCCTTGCTTCAGTTTCAACTCAAGTGCTTTTGTTGTAAAGTATTTGTCAAGGAAAATGGCGTCGGCCATTGTAAAAATTTTTATTATACACTCGTAAATGTCAAATGTAATTTAAGCGCACACCCATATGACACTCTGTGTGTTTAAGTTAGACATTCAACTATCGCAGCATTTAAGTTAACAGTTAGCTAAGCGCTTGATTGAGCTGTAAGCCAACTACTTGTAGCCACATTGCCACATCAAAATTGTGGGTGAGTGCACAATCATGTATATCTATCTATGCCTATGTATATGTATCTCGAGTTTGTCACCAAAAGCAACATGTACCAAATGTTGCCACGGACAGGCCGTAGAAATTACAAATTAAGTGAGACTAAGCAAACAGAGCGACATGCGCTCAGGACCCGGCCCAGGCTGCTGGCCAGGGAAATGCAAACAATTTACAAGAACTAATCAAAATATTTAGAAACGACGACGCGACGCACTGAAAGGTGCCAGTCGCAGCCAACGCAACGCAACGCCAGACGAAGAGTTTTCCATTTCCATCTCATTTGCACATGAAACTTGGCAGCTGTCTGCCTGCAGCAAGAAGCTGAGAAAAATTCAAAAGACTTGCCGAACATATGGTAACAGGTTAGACCAATAAAGAAAAAATAAAACGTCTAGATTCTGTTTACTTACGTAGCACGACGTGTTCATGTTGAAAAACAACTTTGCACGTCTCCAAAATAGGTAAATATGGATATAGCTACATTAATTAATAAAATCTAATTGGCAAGTGCATAAATATTTATTTAGATTTATTTTGATCTTAACAAATTATTGTGTTGAATAAAATAAAATATATAAACTCTATATTAGGTATTAAATTTAAATGAATTTAATAACAATTCCAAAATAATAATTTTTTATTTAGAATATTTCAGTTTAATTATATTTGGTTAAAAATATTTATAAAGAAAGCTTGCTTGAATTTATACACTATCTGAATTTGATTGATTTTATATTTCTTATATTCACGCGCTTTTTGCCAGTCTAAGGACAGGCAGCATAAGATCTTCTAATTTAACGATCTGTAGTTCTCACGCTCTCGCCAGTTTGGTCGCATATTTGAGCATTAATTAAATTAAACAACTAATAACAAATGCATGTAAACAGTATGATCCCCCAGGAGGGAATACGCATTACGATGAACACCTTTCACATTTGCGACACGTGTCGCCCACTGAGCTGGCCAAATTAAGCAGCTCTCACAGGCAGCGGCCGCGTGCTGATGAGCAAAGCAAACCGTAAATTGTCACATTACCACCCCACTCCCCCCCACCAGACGGCTAGCGAAATTGGAAAACAACGCATTGATTTCAAGCAACGTGTGGCGGGGCGTGCGACCAGCGCCCGGGAAACTGTCACCCTGAAACATGTACTCCAGAGAATATTTGAGTGCGCCGTTGACAACTACGCAGCAACAACACCTGCAACACGCAATGGCCAACAGTTCTTGTTGTTAACCACGCAAAAAGCCAAACCCCAAATATGAGGAATTAGAATATTTCATATAAGACAAAAAACAAGCGGGAATTTACCCTTTTTTGGCGCTGGTTTTCAAGTGAGCAATGCGATACGATGGGATGATGACGGCGATGATAATGAGATCCCTGAAAAATAACCACTTTTTGGGCTGGACCAACTGTCGCTATGACGGATGCATTGACACAGCAAATTAATATTAATTTTTGTCACACGCGCCAATGACACTTTCTGGCGAGTCCTTGTGCCCATTCGAAGGCTAAACGAAAAAATAACACGAAATTATTTTCAAAACATTTATTTTTGTCCGCGCCGGCGAGGGTCTGCCGTATGATGATGATGTTCTCTGTCTGCAACTGGGCCTAACGGCACTCGGCACGCATCCTGTGGCAGGATATCAAGTGAAATGGTGCGCGCGTCCGCGCGACGGCGAGCGACTTGAGTAATTAGTTTGGATTTTGTGGCATTATAAAATCTCTTTTCGGTTGCGACTGCCGCACAAATATTTATTCAAGTGTTTAAGTGTCTGCAGCGCAAAAAGCAGAAAGCAAAAAGCGTTTGCTTTCAACATTTTTTTCAAATTCTTTTTTTTTTCATTTTATATAAATTTTTTTTGTATTCAAAATTTTTGATTGCGCTCGACAAAACGCCGTCAATCTTTGTCTGTCATGAAAAATTGGACACCTTATGCATTGAGCAAATACAAAAAATGAGCTTGAGAACTTTGGCACTGTGCTGAGGCAAAGTTTTCCCAAACATTTTCATACACAATCAATCCTTGTAATTGGCCGTTACGCGTTTTCCTGCTAGCATTTTTCTAGTTTTTCCCATGAAAAACGTAGCGCTAAATGAAACTGAGAAGCACACAAAAAACTCAAAAAAAAAAAAAAAAGACGCCGCCATTTTTTCAGCCGCGCAAGGAAATCAAAAGGCAACGGCAAAAGGCAAAGCCAAAAGCAAAACTCACGCACAGCAAAAGGGAAATGCGAAAGAAAAGTTTAATTTTACTAATCACAGCAGAGTAATTACGTGGAAAATGAATTTTTTTTTTTGCTCCATTTTGCTCACCCTCTACCCGAGCGAGCCGAGCAGACAACTCTCAGTTTGCCGTCTTGGGCAATGTTACGCCTTAAGTTTTGTTGACGAAAAGGTGCCACCCCCAACCCCGCCCACTGCCCCTGGAGCTCTACAGCTTGGCAAACAAATAACTTGCAATTTGTACGTTTTAATTTTTGTGTGTTTTGTAAAAATTTTTCCATTTTACTTTGGTTATTAATCAAGCGCTTGCTCTGAACTGGCGAAAAGTCAATGCCTTCAGCAAGCATCTTGGCCCGGCTGAGGTCAGTCTGCGCGCTCAGAGACGCGCTAATGGCCAACAGCTCAAACTTGGCTCTAGACACAGACACTTGTTATGCTCAGCAGGCAGTCAGATGTATCAGTATCCCTATGCGTATCTGTATCTACTGCAGCTGGCGGCACACATGGCCGGCCCCGCTCTCGTAGGCTACACAAGTTTCCCACATTTTCGTCACAAGCCCGACAAGTCAGGCAGGCGGGCAGGCACATAAATTGTTCAAAAACTAAACACGCAATTCAAGAGTCTAATAAAGTTACGCAAACAAATGATGCGGTGCCCCCAAACGGGGCAAAGTGGAGCAGCGCACCACCAATGAGCCGTCGTGGGTGGAGGGGGTGATTCGGTGCCTAATGTACACAGCAGATACAAATGCAGACTGTTACAGATACAGATACAATGTCGCATATCCGAGAGCGTGGGGCAGCAACACTTTCCACCAATAAGTAGATTTTTTTTGTTTTAATTGCAACGAGAGGCAAAGTGTTAAAGAGTTTATGTGCAACATTTACTGAGTGAAGCGGCTAAGGGGGGAGACACGGCACAGCACACAAAGAGAGCTGCCCATTCATTTCCCATGCGACACACACACACACATACACACCCGCAACACACACAATTATAAACGCAATAAAATACTTTTCAAGCGAAACTCATAAATTTCGAAAAGCGTTCGTCGACGTTCGGCGACAAAGAAACTGACGACGCGACTCCGGCTCCGATGTTGACTCCGATTCCCCATTTTTGATGCACTGGCTGCCGTGTGAATGAGTTTACCCCACCATTCTGTACACTATGGGCGGGTAGGTGGGGCGGCGTCAAACCAGCTGCTCCGCCAATCGGAATGGCTGGGGCGGACGAGCTTCTTAGGAGCTGCCCGCGGACTTGACTCGCTGTTTTAAGAGTTAATCACACCAGATGTTAATGGTTTTTATGGTCGTGTTTACTATGCCCCTCTGCAACTGTATCTGTATCTTTATCTGTATGTGATTCTGTATGTGTATCTGTATCTGTGAATCTGCCGCATGAGGTGACATCATCATCATCAGCAGAGTTGAGCGACAGACAGCCGTTATGAGTATATGTGGGAAGGGAGCCTGCTCCTGCACCTAACAACTCCCTTACTTCAGGTCCTAAGGGCCGCTTATTATGATAAGTTAAATGAGTTTAAATTCTCCGCCTGCCTGACTGTTTGTTTGTTGGTTCCCGCCGTTGAATGATTTGTGACTGTCTGGATTCGAGGTGGAGTTGCATTATGTTTAAATACTTATCGAGTGGGTGTGCAACTATTGATGCTAATCGTTCAAGAACATGAGCTGACTAATTTCAACATTTTATTGCTTATCTATTGAAAAACTCATTGCAGTCCAACAACCCACATCAAAACTAGGACCACTTGAGACTTATAAATGTCGATTGCACAAAGAAAAACTAAAATTAAAATTATCTATTTTATAGAAAATTCATACAAAACACTATTTTATTTATTATTAAAAATAAACAAATCACAAAACAGGAATACTGAATAATAAAGTGCAATAAAATGTTTCAAAACTGTGCAAGTAATAGAAAATGTTTTTCAGTTATCGAAATTAAACAACTGTCTCGATTGCAAGAAACAATAATATAATAACAACAATATCTAACAATAATATAATGATAATTGATAATACTAGGAATTCATTTTTAAAAAATCTTAAAAATCTCCTTGTTTCCTTGAAGAAAATGTATTAATAGTATTAATAAGTATTAATATCTGAAACATTGTATAAATGTATTTTAAAATTTTTTTAACATAATAAATTGATATCATACAAGAACATATTGAAAGTATCTTTTATTGATGACAAGGCAGAGAAAAACCTTGAACATCTGTATCTCATTGAGTTGCAGTAAGTCGGATAAGTAGCACAATCAATTACTGCCCACAATTGCATTACATGTGCCGCGAGTTGGACAAAAAGTGTTTCAAAAGATAAAAATAAATCTCAAGTCAGCTGAGCAAAGGGAACTGGACGGAAGAGATGGAGACGATCTGTGGGCACATGTCGCATGTGGAAAATAAATTGCCAAACAAATATCAACATGACAAATTGATAAATTCATGTTATTATATCACTGATGCCTGCTTAGGCATACGAGTACGTATATTCATGTGTATATAGTTTTGTTCGCTTTCACACATTAACCAAATGAAAATTCGGTGTTGACGCATTTGTTTTACTCATTTCATTTCACTTCTCGCCGGCTGCTGCGACAAATGAGCCACAGGCTGTGGCACAGCTGAAGCGACTACTTACAACGCGGAGGCAGACAAAACAGAGCGATAGATGAAAACTAGGCAAATCGTAATGGAAATGGAAACATTGAGCACGTTGCGGCATTTGTCAACCGCATATATGTATGTATGTATGTATGTATATGTATGTATGTGCACAGTTTCATATGGCCCAATAACGGGGGCCTAGTCATAGTCATCTGCATTTGTCCGGCTACTGCTGGAATTTTAATGATGCGCGAAATGTTAATTTTTCATCTCGATCGCTCGATGGGGCGTTCAGCGCCCCTATGTGGGCGCGGCCCGTCGACCACTTAATGAGCCAACAACAGTTGCCGCAGGGCTGAGTCAATTTCACTGTCTTTTGTTGGCTTTTAATTAACGTTGATCACCTCAATTGAAGCACGTCGCATGTGAGTCCCGCTCCATGCAAGAGTGTGTATGCCTGTGTGTGTGTCGCCAATTAAGGAGCTCAAACTGTAGCTGAAAGTGGAACCAAAGCTACCCTCCAGTTGGCATTACATGTGGGCTGCTGCTGCTGCTTCTGCTGCTGCTGGTGCATTATGCGACGAGTTGGCCATCTACGCGAATTTCACATTAATTGAGCTGAATGGGTAGAGTATTTGCTCTCGTATTAAGTTACAGTGCCGACATCGAGGTAAAATTCGTTAAGAGTTTATGGCTCGGCCTGCCCCTTGGTGAGTCGCGTGTTTAATAATAATAATTTCTTAGGAATATGCTTACAAAATATGTTTAAGTCATGGTCTAATTAAAATCAATTGACTTAATTGAAAGCACAACACAAAAACTTGTGTGACTTCGGCATGAAGGTAGCAATTTGATCATACGCATAATTTATGACCAGCTCGAAATTCTGGACAACACACTATAAGGGGCAAGGGGCAAGGAGAATGGGAATGGGAACCGATACCCTTTGCCAAACATTTATGCGACGGCTATAAATCAGCATCAGGCTGTACTACAAGTTTTGTCTCTTTAAATTGGCATAAATCTACAGTTGGAACTGAAAAACTATATCGCTGCCCCTATTCTCTTTGAGTACATGTATATATTCATACATGACATTGTTAATTTTTCAAAATCTCGCGACAGCTATACGCTTGAGCGGCTTTGGCAATTGGTAATTGCCTGTTGGCCGGGCCCTAAACAAGTGCCATATTTTATTGGCCTGCCACTCGAGCACTGATATATGGCCACAGAAATGATAAATCTCAGATATAAGTTTAATTTGGCCCTCCTCTTTTGTTTATAAACCAATGCATTCAAGCCGAAACAGTCGCCAACAATTTTGGATCTTATCGCGGGCCAAGTCGCTGCAATGGCACAAATCATCTAAGCCAAATTGTTTCGAGCTGTATGCAATTTTTCGCTTCAGATCGGAGCGTGGGATGCAAAATTTCGGCTCATAAATTATGTAAATTGGGCAAAAATGCAAAAATGGCAACGCAATTATCAAATCATGCCAAAATTCACGATTATTGCTTGCTTAAAAATATATGTTAGCTAAGATTAGCACAAAAATAATGGCTTTGTACAAATGTGACAACTTTTAAATAGCTTTGAAGACTAAGATCAAAGTAACTTTAGAAAAATTGTCACGCGTCTAAGTAAAGTTTCTCTTATATTCAACCACTGAATATATAGATTTTTTTCTTTTAAAGCAAACGATCCCCACGGATTCGCGAGCATTGGGTAGGCAATTTTTGAAAGTGATAAGCATACCTCAATTTTAAAATGGTTCAACGCACTTACGGATGGCAACAACGAAATGTGCACATAACATTAAATGGGTTCATATACAACCCGCATCATATGTGAAAAATGTACAACAACAATGGCAACAGAAACTACAACAGGACCAGGCCAAAGGCAAACAAAACAAATTTCAATTTAGCTTAAAGATTTTGCACATAAAATTTGTAACACTCAATTAGTTTAAACGACAACGAAAATGTTGCCAGCCAGCAACAACAACAACAACAACAGCAACAACAACAACTGCGCGTTATACAAAACGTTTTAGCAACCCTCGCTAGTTGCCCCGTGAGTCCCTGAGTAAATCGCATAAATGCGGCGACGTATGAATTTCATTTAATATGATTAGTGTGGGCCGCTGCTTCTGTCTATGTGAGGTTGTTCAGACACAAGTGCACTGGTGGGCGGAGGTGGGCGGGGTAGGCTGGCAGAGGATTGGCGAGGGGGGCGCTGAGGCCAGGGTTCATATATTGGGTCATAAAAATATTTACGCTGCATACTTGCGGGCGCTGCAGCATAAATCAAGCCAAAGGCAGCCTTATGATGAGCGTATGAAAGAGCCAAAGGACAGCAAATGAGAGAAAGTAAGAAAGGTGGAGAAAGAGAGATAGAGAGAGAGAGAGAGAAAAAGTCGCTGCATTAATAAGAGTTAAAAGGTGGTGAAATACGAGCATCAACAGCACTTGAGCAAGTGATGCGCCGGGGTTGCAAAGGGGGTCGAATACTAATGCAAAAAAAAAATTAGAAGAGCAGTGAAAAAAATCTTAACAGGCGCAGAGCAAAATCAATTTAATTTCGCTAATGTAGTGTAATACTCGGGCAGTTACGTTTAGCACTCGGTCGCAAGTGCTTCAAGTGGTATTCGGCGAAAAAACGATTAGCAACAAATGCTCTATTTGAAGCTGCTTAGAGGAACAGCATATCTGCCCCATCCGCTGCATGGAGAGCTTTATCGGAGCACTAAAACAAAATCTTCATTAATTCTGATCGATGACCATAAATCCTATTCGGTGTTTCCCTTCTTTTGCTGATGTTGCACTGTTGCAACAATCAAATGATTGAACACTTACGAATGGAGCCGAGCAGGAAAGCTCGCTGGTGACCTAAGACAGGATGAACATGGCATTTGGCATTCAGCAGTCAGGACAGGCAGGCAGGCAGGCGGACGGCACGCAGCAGCTCATACAAATTCGACAGCTGAAAGCGTTTCCGCTTCCGTTTTCTTGTCTTTGTTTGCCTACATTTCTCGTTTTGCTACGCCCTTTACTTTTACTATAGTATCATGTTGTTGTTTTTTTTTTCCCCTTATTCTCTTTCACTGTCCATTGATGCAGCCGAGCGCATTTATTTGTTGCTCGTAATTTATTTACTGTCCGCATTGGTTCGGAGCTCAGCTTCGCAGCTACTTCTAAAGATGGTACTGTGTGCCCCACACAGTTGCAACTTGTTAGTTAAATATTGCCAGTAGCTGGCAACTCTTCTTGCAGCTGCTTGTTGCTCTGCCAGTGAGTGATAAATTAATCGCTACATCAGTTTTTAATTCCGTGTTGCTGACGATTTATCTTTTAGCATGCGTTGGCGTGTGCCGAATCCAAGGCCCAACCCCAACCCTCTTTTGTATGGCACACTGTGGCAAAATTCCATTGAAGGTGTAAATTTCAACTAGCACAAATTTTCTGTTAATATATGAAAAATTCGTATTCGTAAATTTTGCACGATTTTTTGCAGTAAAATAAACCATTCAATAATCTTAAAAAATTCAAAATTTAGAATTTGCTAAAATTAAGATGAAAATATATATTAAATTAATAAACTACGGCCAATATGGCATTCTGCTTCAAAATTGTATTAAGGGATTATAAATTATAACTGTAACTTTAACTTTAACTTTACAAACCAATTGCTTAGCATTAATAGACTTTATAGTATTTTAATAAGGTTTCTAAAATTTCTGAATATTATATTAGGTGCCATTTTAATAACTTGTTTGATTTTGTATCACTGTGGCTCGGTTGGCATTGCTGCTGGCTGTGCATAATATTCCAACTGGTATCCACGACGAATACGGTCCTGGCCCTTGGCCTCTCCGATGTCGCGCACTGTTTAAAATGATGTATGGCAAAAATTTTGACAAATGTACAAAAATGAGTCATGAGCTCGTCTTGCAAACAAAACGCGGTAGTTGTTTTTGTTGCCCCTCCCAACAGTTGTTGTTGTTGTTGTTGTTGCTGCTCCTTGGTCTCACTATTTGCCGTTGAGTTTTTCATGTACTTGGCATCGTCGTCAACGTCGCAGTTGTTGTTTTTATTATCCATAACACAAACAAGCGCTAAAGCTGTAGATGTAGCCATTTACTCCGCTGCTTACACATGTTTTCGCGTGCATTTCCAGAGACTGACGACAGACTCCAGAAGAGGGAGAGCTGGCAGTTAAGCATCGGTACCAGGCGCCAAAATGTCCCACTTGAGATTTACCTTAGCTTCACCATAATTTGTGTCGAATGCTACGAAATGCATTCTTCGTAAGGTTGCCCCATTTTGCGCGAAATTTCGTTATGAAATACAAATTGACAAATCGAAACTTAAAGCTGAACATAGATGTACCAGAATTATAATAATGTTTCGAGAACAGTTGAAAACCAAATAAATTTATCTCAATGATATTTTGGAACATTTGAAAATCTAGTGAGTTTTGGAGCAATGTCAATAAAAAGTCACAATAATGTCTCTCGTAGACTTATCCACAGCGTCTGGAAATACGAGCTCCGGACTCAAAAATTATATTGTTTAAATACTGGAAAGCTCGCGTAATATGGCAGAACCGTCAAACAACAATCGCGGAAACAACAATCATGTCAACCGTGACTCTTGGGGCAATCACCAAGAATATCGTAGCTTTCACAATCGCACCCGTGACTTTCGGGATCACAACAGGGAGGTCCCCACCGATCCACCCTACATTGCCTTTGTTGGCAATCTGCCCAAAGGCCTCGTCCAGGGTGATGTGATGAAGATTTTTGATGATTTCGATGTGAAGAGCGTGCGTCTAATCAAAGATCGCGAGACGGACGAATTCAAGGGCTACGGCTACGTAGAATTCACGACACTAGATCAGCTGAAGCGTGCCCTGACCCGAAATGGACGCATCAAACTAGACAACTTGTCGGCGCCACTGCGCATCGATATAGCCGATCATCGGCGTCAGGCCGGACCCGGAGGCGCCATTGGAGGAGCTCCGGGCAGCAGTGGCAGCAACCAGCGGCGCAACTTTCATCGCGACAGCAGCGTCGGCTCCCAAAGCTACCAGGGTCAAAATTCGCGGAAGCAGACGGGCAACACAAACTATCCGATGAGTAGGCAGGATGCTGCCGCGCGGCAGGGTGGCTATCGCGGCGGTCGTGGCGGACGCGGTGGTGGCGAGAGAAGAGGCAGGGGTGGCCGGGGTCATCGAAATATCGATGGCTACCCGGGCAACGACGGCAGCAACAGCAGCGATTTCGGCTCCCTTGGCGGCGGCAGTCAAGACACGTCCAGCCTGGGCAGTCCCAGGCCGAGCGTGGGGCCGCAGAAATCATCGATAAGCTTCCAAAGCAGTCGCAGTTTTCCGCACTACACGAACAACAACAACAACAACAACAACCACAACAATCAACGGTAAGCATGTTGTTGCTGAGCAACGGCCCATTTATCTGTACCGCCCGCAGGTACAACGATCGCAGCAACAACAATTACCGACGTGGCGGACTCCAGCGACAGCGCAGCATCAGCAACGACAACGGGCACTACTCGCACTTTGGCCAGAACCGCACACGTGACCGTCGCGGTCACTACAATCCAAATGAAAGACACAATCAGCCGCTCGGCGGCGCCTCGAGCCCACCAATTGCCAATCTCGACGACGACGACCGCCCAAAGATTGTGCTCCAGCCACGCACGGTAACCGTGCCCATCAATGCGCTGGCCGAGACCAAACAGGCGGCCAGCATATTTGGCAATGCCAAGCCTCGCAGGAGCCGACATTCGATTCCAAGTACCACACCTGACGGTCCGGGGCAATTAGATGATTCACAGCCCGGTGGCAGCAACAATGCCGCACGTCCCAAGCCACCAACATAAATATAACAAAACACAACATTTAGTACAGCTTGAAATGCGAAAATTACTTAATCACCGTAAAGCGAATTGGCAACAACAAAAACACAGCAACAAAAAAACCCGCTACAGGCACAGACACTATACACTTGCGCCACAATATAAATACATTCATGAGTGTGGTTATTTTGTAAGAAATTTACACTTTCATATTCTGCAATTAGCCAGCATATATCATTAGCATCGCAATTAGATCACTCGAACATGATTGATATGGATCCCTTTGGGGCAAAAGATACGTACTATGGCACAGTAAAGCAGCCGCTAAATACTGTGGTATTATTGAAGAATGGAAAGGACTACGGAATAATATGTATGTATATTCTTCATTAAAAACCTGACAGAAGATATATATTATACACCCATAGTGGGTGCAGAAAAAATTATATGACTTTATCTAACAAGGAAATAAACGAGTATTAGCAAATTTCCAGTATCTAGGTTCAAAAAACTTCGTTCATATTCTCAGACAGAGAGACTGGCGGACCGACAGACGGTCTTTAAATATCTTAAACAATTTATACCCTCACCTAGAAATGCAATTCGTTACCCGAATTTAGGAAATAAACTATTTGTAACCATCGAATTTCAGTTGATTCGAAGTATAAAGTAATATCCTTTAGAACTTTAGAACATTTTCTTACAGTAGATCACATAAATGAAACTTCACTTAAGATTTAGTTGCCCTGAACATGATTTAAGCAAAGGAATTTATTTGTGCATTTCTTTATGCGAATGGATTTAGTTAATTGAAAGTAGGACACACAATCGATACTCTCACCAGGGATTTCAGCGCATAGTACATTTGCCACAAGAACCCTAAAGGACTTAAGTAGATAAATTTGTGCATGTGATTCGATTGTTAGGGAAACCGGAATCTGTTTTGTTATCTCCTAATTAGTCTTGAATATAATCCCGTACAAATTCGCCTGGCGCTCCAAACTGGTACATAAATTTCAAAAGTTAATGCGCGGTGACAAAAAGACGGCATAAGCGGCAAAAGGACATAACCACACGGCTAGGGCCAGGATCAGGACCGGGGCGGCACACCTAAGCGGGCAGCTGGCAAAAAGGACATTCGCGGACTCTTCGCGGGGCATTAACTAGTCAACTCGAACTAATTGAATTGAATGAGATTAAAGAATTTCACGCCGAAATGAAGATGTCGGCGGCCAAGCGAGACGTGATCCGGGAACGTGGGACTGGGCTGAACTGGGCTGAGGCAGCCAGGAGTTCCTGGTATTTATGTGCCAAAGATTTACGAGCCACAACAAGGCACTTGGAGCTGAAATTGAGCCGTATCCTGGGCACAGGCAAATTGGCTTAATTTCTTTTTAATTTGCTTCCGCTGCTTGGGCTCTACACAGCACTCCAAGAAATTCAATTTGAAAAAGTGGCCGCCCGGACATGAGGTGAACAGCACTGAAAACTGGCCGCTTCGGTTGTTTCCATTTCAATTTTCGGTTAACAGTCTGATTTGCCTATACTGGTCCAAAGTCAATTTACGCACGAACATTTTCAATTTACTTCGACGCACAAACCGCAGGACCCCCCCTGGAGGAACTGGACTGCGGCCGACCCCCTTTTGGGCGCTGCACTTTATAGAAATCCCGCGTAAAATTCACGGCATTAAAGGACTTTTCTTTCAACATTTTATTTTTATTTCTTTTGAAGTTTACCCACTGGCCCCGTCATTTTATTTGCCTTTTTTTTCTTTAGCACTTTTCCGCGCTTTTCTTTCCCATTTTCTTCCCGTTTTCTATTTTAGTTGATTTTTTTTCGTTAATGTGTCACACGCACTTTATAAGCAATTGTTGTTGGCCGCGTTGGCGTCTGGCAAAGTTGACGACGTTGACGCCCATGGCGCAATTATTATGATTATTGGGTACAGCTGCACTTGGCCAGCAACAGGACCCTCCTGGGCGACGGCCACTTATAAACAAAATTGTAATTTACCTCAGCTCGAAACGCTCCACACTGAGCTGGCTGCTGTCCGCCGTCTGGTGGCATTTTGAGCCACTTTCATCAGCAGCAGCCGAGCTGAAGTGTTGTCCTGTTGTTGTTCATTAGGACAGAGGTCGGGCGGACTTGTATCCTGTACTTTGGACGCTGTTAGTCGCCTCGGGGGTCACGCGTTCATAATCGCGCTGAATGACTTCATAATGAAAATATTAAAGGTGTTTTTTGTTGTGTTGCTTAGCCGGCGGCCAGGACACATTACTTGGCCGGCAGGAGTCGCCGCTGATGCTTTGTGCCCCGCTATACAAAAGGCGCCAAGTTTATGTTTATGTCAAGCGCAAGTCATGACCAAAATGGGCGGGGCCCTCCTCAGCCAGAGCTGGGCGTAATTTAATAATAAAGCGCCTTCATTTTTTCATTAAATGTAAGTGCAGGAAAGGCATCTTACAGCACGGGTGAGAATCTAAGTGGATATTGCGGGCCAGAATAAAGCAAAAGCCAACAAAGAGTTGGCCAAAGCAGATAAAAATGCAGCAATCTAACGACTGCGCAATACCCTACTCAAACTTAAAGCAGTTGTGGCTAGCCCAAAATGGCGATACCTCTGTTTTTTAACAATTTGTTATTTTGTATTAATTTCTTACATTTTATTCATTATTAATTTCTTTAGTTTCAAGTAAAGTAGAGGGACGATATTTTTAAGTGAAATATATTTTTCGTTGAAAAATATTAAAAACAAAAAAAATCAAGCATATTAATTATTCTTATAAATAAAACTAGGAACTTTGTTACTTATATAACTGGCAGATATATTTTTTAAATTTTAATTTAGTTGAACAAGTCTCTTCGTCTTATATACACACATTTAAAATAGTAAATAGTGTATTAATATTGTATCAATAACTTTCCAAGCTTTAGAAGTATTGTTAACATTTGCAGGAGGTCAATGGCAGCTATCAGCAATCAAATTGTATTTGCGCTTTCAACAAATCCCAAGAAACAATTAAAACAACCCCAGCCATGTGCTACCAAGGGTGTAATACATATTTAAAATATAGTTCTGGCTAATTGTCATGCTATCGACGACGTCTTATCATTGGCAATGGCAACAAGCAATTCAGGCGAAATTTATGCAACACAAACGAGCAGACAGAGCAGACACAGGACACAGCACACACACACGCACACACTCACACACACAAGTACACACTTGATGGCACCGATAACGGTCTGTGGCACTGGCGTATTAAGTCAAAAATGCTGCGTCTCCAGTGGTCGGTTTTCGGCAATTAAAATGCTAGCATTTGCAAGTTTATCTAAAGGCGCAACAGCAACTACGAGCCGGAGATAATGTATCGACAGGATACTAGGAGGTGAGCGCAAATCTAGACGTGGCCATTAATGAACGGAGCACGGCACTGCGAGCAGGCAACTCGGTCTAGCTGGAGCAGTACAGTAGAGTCCATTAAAAAGGACTAAATGGCAATTAAACATTTGAGTTTGGCCTAGGACTGACCATTGCCAGGGACTCTCAGCGCAGCGTAGCAGCTGTGGAGGAGGGGGGATGGACAGCTCAGCAATTAAGGCTCCCTTTTGCACTTTTGGCCAAGGACACTTGGCAATTAAGCCGACAACGTTTTTGGGCAAAAGTTGGCGCTGCCAATCCCTTAGCGACAATTTTGTGAGAGCGCTGTCTCTGTGTGTGTCTGTGTGTGTGTGCGGACGTTATCCTTTTTACCTATCTTGAATGCTGCCGGACCTTCTCCCGCAACTGCCTCCTACTCCTGCGGATGCTGCATTTGATGTTGTTGTTGTTGTTGTTGTTGTTGTTGTTGTTGTTGTAGCGCCAAAACTTAAATGAGTTTGCTGTGCAGCCCCAAAGAGCATTTAAATGAGCTGGGCACAAGTTTTGATTGGCTCGCTAAAAGATTTATCTGCGCGCTCTTAAAGCAACTAACAGAAGCTTCAAATACCTCCGATCTTAGACAATGTCAAAGGGCAACACATAAAAATGCCCGAAATACTCTACCGGAATTGACAAGACACATGTGAGAATACGCATAGCAGTACCTCCATTTGTGTTGGTGTTGGTGGTTGGCGGGGCGTGGCACCCACGCGCGGCACAGGCATCGTCGATATGCTCATTTAAAATAATTTATTGCAATGAGCTGACACTCATTGCCAGTTAAAAGTGGCATGCCACTCTGACACTTGAAGCGTTTGCCACACACAAGCACACACACACACACACACACACACACACACACGAGTGCGCATTTAAAATAAATATAAATACTTATCGAGTGCCATCGGCAGAGATAAATTGCGCAAAATAGAAAAATGCTCTAATTAAAATTATGCACAAATATTTTGGGAATTTATTTAGCCATGCGACACAAGTCGCAAGTAACATGGAAATCGTGAACGACTTCGAGATTTGAAAATCTTTTCTGCTGCTGCTGCGCTCTTACTGCTGGCGTGCCAATTAAAATTGATTGGAAATTCCTTGCATGCCACGCACGTGGGCGGCAACGTCTTCGCTATGCTTTGCTTTGCAGCTGCCCCTCAGGAGTCCTGTTGCTCGGCAAAATACCAGCTGCACGCCGAATTCATACATTAGCATATACACAAAGCGGAGATACAGATAGAAAGAAGTCTGCACGTAAGGCCAGTAAATACATAGTCAATACTCAGACTTGCTTAAACTTACAGGATTTTGCAAAATTTTGTTGAGTGATTTTGTTTTGCAAAAATATCTGTTTCTAATTTAAAGCAGCATCCGCATGGATTGTTTGTTAAATATCGTAAAGTTTTTTTTAGAAGGAATCTTTAATTCAGTGTGCGATATAACGAGTCCAGGAAAACATCTTTTGTTAACAGTTACAAAGGAATATTATAATAATTGAATGAAAAAAAGTAATAAATATGAATATGGAAATTTATTTAATAAAAATGAAGTTTATATAAACCTAAAAACCACACACAAAAATGAGTATATCTTTGTGTTATCATAGTGTATATAGTATAGTTAGAGTTATAAAAAAATCATTCGTTATTGAGACAACATTTGAAGTAGCTCATCTGTCGTTTAGTTGATTTGACCATTTCGGTTGACTGCATTTGAAACTCATTTTGCGTTTGTCAATTAACACTTTTGTTAAGTAAGCCATAAAAACTGGAATTGGCGACTATTGAAATCGAAGCAGATGTCTAAAGACGCGCATTTAACCCTCATTTCTGTTAATGTAGCAAATAAAACGGTCACCTTAATGGATTTTTGTTACGCGGTCTAACTTCAAATTGGACAGAAGGTGACGTCCAAATCCTCATCCGCATTCAGAGCCCACTTGCCGCATGCACACGCTGTGCAGTTGATTGTCCTTGAATCCGTGGCCCGTTGCCACTTAATCCAATCGCGCACATGTTGAGCTCTAACAATGAACTGCTGCCGCCTCCCCCTCTTCCTCGGGCTGCAGGGGTCTAGGGTATATGTTGGAGGGTGGTGCGTGCGTGTGTACCTTAAGCGGCTTTCACCTTGACGTCGCGACGCTGCAACCACCATCAATGCACCACTACAGCCTTCGGCTTGATTTTCGCACCAGTGTGCCTAGGGGGGTCATCGTAGTCGTAGTCGGCCAGGACCAACTGTTGTGAAATTTGTACGTGTGTTTTTGTGCTTTGCCAGACTTATCACACACACGCACGGCCGCACGAGTTGGACTGGAGGAAGGGGGGTTACAGGACCACCTTGCGGGGTGTTGACTTTGCCTCAGCCTGACGCATTATGATGTATTAGTATTAAAATTAAAAGCACTGTCCATCAGTATTTGACACGCAGTCAGAGAGACCGGACCCATTTCCTGTTCCCATATCTGCTCAGGTTGCATTAATGAAGCCTTTGTTTGTTGGGCTGCAGCTCAGAGAGTCCAGCCTAATTAATCCCGCAACAAAGTAAGCCAAATATGTTGCTCTCTCTTTCTCTCACTCTTTCTTTCTCTGTGTTTGTGTCGAATGCTGCCACAAAGATGCTCAACAAATTACTGCGCAGCACTTGAAGGCGCAACCATGTGACGCGAAGCAACATCTGCCCCCGCCATCGTCTCTGCATTTGACTGGCATTAACTAAAGACCGCCACTTGACGCAAATTGTGTAAAAATTAAACAAAATATGCTGCCCCAAAAACAACAAAAAGAAAAAAGAAAACAAAACTTGCCGCCGCAAATGAAACATCATTCAGCTGTCAAAATCATTAAGGAATGTGAAATCGCTTAAATATGGCCGCAAGACAATGCGACAGCCGCCGCTAAACTCAGCTTTTTGGGGGTACTCGCCAAATCCGAACACATGTAGAGACTTAAACAGCCACATGGCATCGAGTCAGGCAACCTATAAACAAAATAAAAACTTTCAAATCGTGTGTAACCGACAGCGCAATACCGTTAACAGTGTAAACATAACCATTCTATTAAAGAAAAAATTTCAAAAAATTTTATTATAAATAATGCATAAAAGACAATTCATGACCAAAATATCATCAAACATGAAAATCTATTCACTTTTGGCAAATTTATAAGAGTTTAAAATATGAAAGCTATGGATCCAAATGTGTGATATTTTCATCTATGACTAAAACTCTTACACATTTTACTTAACGCGGGTCTAGATTCAAATCAAATTGAACAGACAGATGGTTATCATAATTAACATAACGCAAACCAAATAAACTCTTTTCACCACGTGGATGAGTATAAAAACGAATTTTCAAATTAATGCCTGTCTCATTTTGAAGAACTCGGCGGCTTCATTTGCCACACGGTTTTGGCAGTGCCAAACATTTTTATTACAAATTCGTGAGTTTTGCTCTAAATAGCAGCTCGACAGGGCTCGCTTACGCTCGCTGTCTTTACGAAGTGTAAAGACAGAGACTCAGAGATCTGACAAGTTACAGTATTTTTAATATATAACCATATACAATTATCATAAGAGATAATAAAAAAAAACAATTTTATAGATAAGTTATTTTATCAAAAGAAGACAAGTCTGCAGAACTTTCGATTATTTTTCCAAAAATGACATAGGGTATGCGCAAGTCGAACTATTCATATACCTTTAGTGGAATTTACTGGCTAGCTAGTTATTTATTTATTTTTTTTTTCAATATTGTGCAAGCGTAGAGCAATAAAAATGCCCAAGTACTCCAAAAACTATTCCGCTGTTGGGCTTGATTGGGGCAGCTGTCGCAGCTAGGCTGTACGGCGGTACTCGTGAGCCATACGATACGATTGTCTTACGAGCGGCATTCAAATTTCGGTGCGTTTATTGAAATATGAACGACTAGCGTCGACCCTGGCGATAAAAGTGGCAGAGCGAAGAAAATTTTCATATAAAGTACCTTTTGTTGGCATTTTAATGGTGCGCTTTATGGAAGGATTAAGCACATAAACTTGTCAATAACTCAAGTGCCTGAGAGTATGTACGAATGAAGTACGAACCGGAGTCCGTATCCACTTCTTAATAATGTCACCGCAGACGCATTGACTAACAAACACGCACACAACATTGAACGAGCCATCTTATTTATGAGCTCAACATGAAATTACTGCCGCATATGCTGAACCCAAGAGTTGAGCGACTTATTAAGTACAAAAACAACAGAAGAACACATTATTGATATGTGACAGTGGGGCCAAGGGCCAAATACTCATAAGTACTTATTGTGAATAGATGGAGAGAAGCCGAAATCTATATGTTTTTCATATATGTTAAGTGTACTCA
The DNA here is from genome assembly GCA_004143825.1 of Drosophila micromelanica. Lineage (NCBI taxonomy): Eukaryota > Metazoa > Arthropoda > Insecta > Diptera > Drosophilidae > Drosophila > Drosophila micromelanica. The sequence goes on from SCDY01000492.1 coordinate 43,330, forward strand.
ATGATGTTTATAGGTATATTTTTATGCTAAGTGAAACGAGTTTTACTGTAATTATGCTTATGATATAATTCTATTATGATGGGCAATAGCATGATTCAAATAATAATTCTATGTAATGCAAGTATTTTCAAGAGAAATGTTTATTATTATTATTTTGGAATATATGAAGAATATGTAATGAATATCGAAAGCACATATAAATAGTTTAGTTTTTATTAAAATATTCAAAATTTATATCGAAATATTTTACCTCTTATAAAATTCAACGCTAGTACGCTTTTACAAATTACTTTTAATTTCATTCTTTACATTATTATAAAATCTTATTTTGATGCTAATCCCATCAATTCTTACCTTATTTAATATAACACAACAAAATATCTATTAATTTCGTAACCTTAGCAAAATTCCACATACATTTACTCAGCACACATCCGCTCCAGAAAGCTTTTAGGGGCTAGATACTTTTTTGGTGCCATACAAAATGGAGGCCAACAGATTGCAAGCCATCCAGAAGATTACTTGGCCCGCGGCAATTATTTTACGATGCACAAAGGTATTGTTTAAGGGCGGGGGAGATAGCGGCAGGCATCAGCCGGCTCTGTATAAACAGGCAAACAACAGAAGAAGAGCCAAGCAAAGTCAAATATGTTGAAATGCGGCCAGCCAGGATGCGGATGAGATTGGAACAGGATGAGCAGGCGAAAGCGAATGGTAAATGGGGAACGCAGTCAAGAGCTTGCCGCAGTTCAATATGCAGCAGCGGCAGGCAATATTAAAATATCTTAAGGATATTATGTTATTACGCACACATTACACAGCGGACTGCCGAGGAGGGCCGGGGCTGGGATAACAGGCAGCCGCCAGGATGGCAAGCCGGCAAACTCCACTCAAATGAGATAATTCCCTGTAAAATAATAATAATAAAATAAGCAGTCGGGCGATCGAGCGGACAAGACCTTCCGACTCCCCCCTTCCCCAACAACCACCGCTCGACGCACAGTTTTTATGATTTTCATATTTTCGCATGCCACCCGCCAGCCCCGTCCCTTGGCCAATTTTAAGTGCTTTTCAATATGAGCAAAATGCATTAAAGGTATCGCAGCAACAGCAACAGCAATAGCAAGGTTCACGTTTTGCTTGCCCACGCTGGGATTTGTGTAGCCGCCGGCCATTTAGTAGGACGGTGGGTTGTGGGCGTGCCAGTGGTTGCTTGGCGCATAAGTTAAGGGATTTTCGTATTAAAACAAAACACACAATCACTCTGCAGGGTTGCCAGAGCTGTCGACTCAGCAGAAATGCCTGACAATTTTTAGTTTTGATCTAAATGCGTCAATAAATTGTAACACTTTCAGTTGGTCGACAGAAACAAAAGTCATTTAAGGCTTACAATAAAAAAGCCGCCAAGTTGTCTTTCTTAGTCATTTGTTATACCCTGTTACCATTAGAAATGGCTAAAAAGGGTATATTGTGTGTAGCTAACAGAAAGTGGTATAAAGTATTTCTAATCTGGCTTATGCGATATCAATAAGTATATAAAAACATTGATTTCAAATCGAATTTCTCTATAATAATTAAATAAATGTGTCGTACATTAGCCGCCCCAATCTAATTGTTTTTTTTTTTTATCGCAGTTTTTTCGACGTTTTCAAGATTCAAGATTAAGTGCCCTGAAATTAAAGACTTATCTCATTTTAGAGTACATCAGGGTTTATTTATTCTTTCCCATTTAAAAATTGGTAACCATTGATTTCTTACAGGGTACTTGTTTGTTCAGCATTCTCAATTAGAACTCTTTACGTTCTTACTTGATTCTTTTTTTTTTGCCACCTCAGCAAGTTTGCCAGAGTAAAACTGTTAGTCTTGGCCTTATCAATGGGCTCATTTTAAAATCAACGCCCGCTTATTTACGAGTTGAGTTCCACTCGGTTCTTGCTCGCATGGGCTTTTTCTAAGTTTCTCATTTCATTTATGGCTGCGAATGAGCTCGAAACTTATCGTCCGATGAACATCTGCCCAGCCATTCCAGAGATAGAGATGGAGATGAAGACTCAAACACTAAGTCAGTTGGTCGCTGTAACAATAAAAGGTTTTTATGCGTCCCTGGGATAAGCCAAGCCAAGTGACGTATCAGGCAACTTCAGCGACACGGCAGTTGCCACACTAATCCACTAATCCAGCAGACATCGCATCCATCTCACTCTCATGTGGCAGGCTGCTTGCTATCACGCTCTTTGTGGCGCATTGCAAATTTATTGTTACTGATAAACGTTAATAAATTAATTAGAATTATTGAAATGCGTGGTCTGCCACTGGCTGCTGGATCCAGGACTCTAGGTCCTGCACCCATTCACTTGTTTCCTGTCGCAAAGCTCTAAAATGCAAACACAGCCATGGACGCCATTATGCGCTGATTTGTGTTGCATGCTTTGCGGCACAGAGCATAGTTGCAGTTGTTGTTGATGTTGCTGATGTTGGTGGTGTTGCAGTTGACGCTGGGGCAACAACTGCCACATGGGGCAGTGTCATACGCACGCACTTTGGGTCATTTGAATTAGTTTGTTTGAACTCGACGCTTATCTCAAGTAGTAGATTTTCGGCATTTTCTAGCCATTTTTGGAAGCCTCGTCGGGCACGCAGCACGCAGCACATTGGCCATTTGCATTTTGCAAAAACCGGGCATAAAACGATTGCGACACTTTTATCAATTAAATTTACGCAGCGCATACAAATATTGAATATAATTTATGTGGCTTTTACAGCAGTTTGCCTAAATTTCGTATTTTTTAAATTAAATGACCAAGTCCTTGGTTTTGGCCACCTTGTCTAGTGAGACGCTAAAAAAGTTTAACTTGAAATGTCCTCTTACCTATACTGTAAAGAGTATCATGATTATCTTATGGAATATGTAATGTATATAAATGGGGAACAATTAGTTGTTGTAACAAATCTAAAACATAACAGAAAATAAAAGCTTCTATTAAAAATAAAAAATATCTATTGCTAAAAATGAATATTAGGAAACAGAGTATTTAATAGTCGGCAATATAATGAAGCTATTCTGTCTTGTTTTTTAATGCCATTAAAAGTTTTCGCTCGCTTTTAGCTAAAGTTTTGAGCACTAAGGTGCCCTTTTTTATTGGCCGCCAGTGTCCAGACGTGTTCGCCCCGCAGGAATTTGGCTCAAGGTGGCATAAAAAGTACAACAACAAAAAACTCCAAGAAAAAAACGGAAAATAAAAATTTGATAAAACTTTTTTAGCGCACAAATGTTTTGCTGCTAATTGAAAATATCTGTTGGGTTCAATTAGACGACGACTTTTGGCGGTCGCACCGTGCGACTTAAGCGCTGCCCACAGCCCACACAAACGCCGCAGCCAGAAACTTTGCAAGTGTTGAGCAATAGCACAAGAAAAAAAAACACTCGCCGATTTAAGCATTTTTTGCAAACATTTTTATACCATCTACTAGTTTTACCAATTCTTCCTCGTTGTGTGTGGCTGACTTGTCAGCTTGTTGAGGCTGAACGAGCAGAGCTGGAAAACAGACAGAGAGGGCTTGATCCGATTCGATACGATTGTTAGCGAAAATTAAAAAGTTTCCAAAACTTCTGGCATACAAATTAGCTTCAACTTACCTGCAGCTAAAGTTCCTTGCAAACTTGTTTGAAAAACTTTAAATCAAATTGACTTAAGAATGTTTAATAAAATTACTTTAAGTCAATGATTAGTTAAACATATTTTCTTTTATCAAATATATAAGTGAATTATTGTTTAATATTTTAAATAATGGTAGTATATTTAAAGAAAAGAAAATATTATATTCAAAAATTAATTATTAATATATTAATATTTAAAGATTTAATATAAAGAAACAATTGGTTAAAGTAAACACTAAAAAAGGTTAACATATTATGTTATATTATGGCTGAACAAATTCTAGACCCTCTTCCTATTCCAATTAAAATAGCTCCTATTAACGAGCCTATTTGTATATGTTACAACTCGAAGTGAAAGTCAAATTAATCGTTGCTGCCCAACTATGTTTGCCGTAAATAATGAATTGCCAAACATTAAGCTCACATGTTTACCGAGTATATAATTAAAGAAAATCAACCATCAAATGCCGTACACAAATTGTCAATTAAAAGGTATTTAAACGTAATACCCAGGTCACGGCCTCGCCAAGCGTTTAATCCACGTAAATTAGTGCAAAAATCAAGTGGATGCGATACCTTTTTGCCGGCAGCTGGCCGTGCCGACAGTGCCACAGCCACATGCCACTGACCTGGCTCTGCTGCCCCCCGTCCCCCCAAAAGTGGCCGTGCCCATCCCTCGTGGTGGCACACGGTAAACACGGCGTTGGCGGCAACCGACACCAATAAAGCCAACAAAGCGTTTTTAGGGTTAAGTCCATGTCAAAGTGTCAGTTTAGTATCGGTATCATGTCATGTTGTTCCACAGATTGTGTGCGTGTGTTTGGAGGGGGGTTTTAATTTCGTGTGCGGCAGCATGATGCCAAACGTGTGGCACTCACTGACTGCCTGCCCCCGCCTGTGCGTTGAGGTGCAACGTTTTACTAATGAATTTAACAAGGCTTTGCCGTCTGGACAGCGGCGGCAAGTTGCATGCTGCACGTTGCACGTTCCACGTTGCACACTCATTAAAATGTCAGTGCAAATGGAGTTGGAGCTGGAGTCGCAACTGGAACCGAAACTGTTGCCCCAGACTGGCATCAGCTGCACTTTGTTGCCGCTTTGTTTATCCTGCCAACATATTTTTCAAATGTTCCGCTTTGCATAAGTGAAAGGCCAAAAAGGAAGATAACGGCGAACGGTGCCCAACTCCAGCGCCATGTAGCCATGTGGCCAGGACACACGACATTGGCGTCAACAACAACAACAACAACAAATAGGCAAGCGGACAACAATGGTGCGCAAATTTACGGCTCACCTACGCGACTAGAAGTTGTAAAGATGGGAAAAATCTTTGGGGTTTGAGCTGGACACACACATGTGGAAATGTACGTGTATATGTGTGTGTGTGTGTGTGCGGCTTATTTAAATTTGTTTTTATGCGCCATGAAGCAGTCAGTGGCTGGGCAGCTACCTCACAGCCAGGTTGCTGTTAATCCAATAAAATTGCGTAATTAAATTTGTGCTTCATTTGGCGTTTGTCATGAACAACGTTGTCGCTGTTGCTCGCATTGTTTTTGCCACTGTTTGTTGTGGTGACAAATTTAAAACCTGTTGTTGCCACCGTGTGGGGAGGAGGTGTTTGTGGCAGCACAGCTAAGGCAACCCTTCAACAAATCGCAGTTGACGCTGTACAAAAAATTGTTGTACACGTCGTAATTTTTCAATTGTTGCATAATTGAAGGCAACCAGAGCAGGGCGCAGGACAATGCCTCACGTGCCGCAGCTGCAAAGTATGCTATACAGTATGGGAATAAAAAATTGACAAAAAAATATTGGCAGCCAATGGCAAATTGTCGAAGGAAAAAGGGTCCTTTGCTGGTGCTGCACAATATCGAGGTGTGGACATTTGCCGTGGCGTGTTGATGTGTGGTTTTGTTTTTTGAGCCATGTGCCACACTGGGCCAATATGTTTGACGTTGACTAGCACTTGTGTGGCAGGCAGTTGAAAAACGATTTTTAATTGTTGAATGCTTTGCGTTTAACCGCAGCACAAAAATTATGCAGGCATTGTCTGATAAACTGCGACTCGACGCAATTGTGAAATTGATAAACGCAAGACGGGTAACGAGGGACTGCATCCACGACACGGGCACGCAGTTTCCGCAGGAAGTCTGTGTGTGTTGGGCAACAGGCAGCCAGATAACACCAGCCCAGACGCGTTGCAACTGCTGCCGCCAAGCTGACTCAAAGAGCCACTGATTTTGGTTCAGTGCGATAAATTTACATTCTCTTTCCATTACATTTCTCTTTTTTCTTCTTTTTTTTTTGCGAGCAACGTGCGGCAACATGAAAAGGGCGACTCAAGTGCGCAGCAATCTAAACGAGGCGTAGTTTTAACTACTACTCGCTGTAGTCTTAGCAAGTGCCAAGCACTGCCCGTCACTTTTTCGCTTATCAGCCGCCGTCCGATGAGTCTTCTAGGCACCCCACCCCGCCTGCAACCTGCCCCCATTCCCGCATTGGCCCTGGGGCAGCCTGGTGGCCCGCGTGTGCTCGTTTCGCAGCTTCGTTCAATCAGCGCGTCTGTTGGATAGAAACCCGCAACAGAGTCTACTCTTCTTCTTGCTTTTAAATATGAAATATTCGCTGATAAGGAAAACTGCGTCAAACGACAGCGTTGCTTGTGGCACATATTTGTTTTTGGTTTCATTTTTAAATACCCTTTACACACACAATGGGCTAGGTTAGGTATGATCAGTTGTGAATGCAAGCCGGCTCAAAATATAATTTCAATAAATATAATAATTATAATCAAAGCAAACCAGTTGCCAAAAGGCTTAGTGAATTCTAAACAAAGCATAATTCTCTTTCTAAATCCTTTCATAATTATTGAATGATTAATTTAACAGACCTTAGACAATTAGCCATATTCGCCAGTCATACAAAAATAAAAATAATTAAGATAATAATCTCGCTATGCTTGCTTTTATAAACGAATTTCTGATCTTGATATTTTGATTTATAACAATTTTTGCCGCAGGGCATACAATAGTTGGAGTGCTCGTTATTATGGAACTTTTACTTGTTTTAGTTTTTTGTGTGATTAAAAAGAATACGTTTTTCGTATATGTGATGAAATGTAATTTAACACATTTCGGGGAAATGTGACAAAACTGAGGAGAACTGAGTTACTGTCGCCCGCTGCGGCCGTCGCAGTCGCAGTTGAAATCGCTTTTGCTTTTGCTTTTGCTTTGACTTTGGCTTTAATTAAAAAGTTGTGCTTTGTGCCAGGCGACAGCCAGCATTCATATTCATGTATATTCATATTCATATTTTTATATATCGCGTCTTATGTTATTAAAAAGAGTGAGTTGTTGTTCTTGTTGTTGCTTAAAGCTGCAGCAGCTGCTGTTGGTTGAGTAAACCGAAAAGCAAATGCACTAAGCAATATTAGTATGTGAAAGATATTAACAGCATACTTGGCATAACAATATGGCCATGTAAGACGTTGGCCAGTGCCAAGCAAGCAACAGGAAACAATTTTTCATAGAATTCCAGTTTTTATTAGCCGCCCACTCTATACAAATGAGCAACAACAACAACAACTAAAATACTCGTTATATGACTATGCAACAGAATCCTCTTTGGCATGCTTGCATTTTTGCTTAGTGAGTAGTGCCTTGGCCAGAACGAAGACATGCCCTGGCATGTCTCATAAGACAATATAAAGTATGACAGCCATTTGGCAACACTTTGCAGACCGTTAGCAGCGTCACCAAACCTCCTTCGGGCCCAGAGCAGTCGAGCCGAGGCCAAGATAACTTTTTAAATTGTTAATGTGCGCGCTCAGACAAAAGAGCTGTCATAATTCGCAGCAAAATATTGTCACCAACTTATGTGTATATGATGCCAATTTACAACGCCTGGCAAGACATTAGCCATTATAGCCATTTTAGCCAGTCTTGGCTTGGCTCTAGCCGGAAGTGCGCGCCATTTTCTAATATTGTAACGGATGTAATTAATATGTGCATTGAATGCGCCAGCAGAGCAACAACTCGCCAACTGTTGGCCAAATGGTAATGGCCGTTATGGTCATATAATCAGAGATAATCACAGACAGACAATCAACAGCATCTCAAACAAAATGCTTACAAAGGTCTTCAAAGCCGGCAATAAAAACAATAATTAGGAACAACAAAAAAATCAATTAATCGAAATTGCTTCTCTGGAACTTCCGACTCTTAAGAAATTTGCTAAAACCAATCTGACAATACGTAATACCATTTCCCCTATGTTTCTCTTCTATGACGATAAGGAATTTACAATTTGTTCATACACTAGTTATGGGATTTTTTATTCAAAATTTGTAATATTGAATATAGAAAATGTGTTTGACATTTTTGCTAATAGAGAATCCCTTTTAAAACTAATCATTTTTTACCCAATTTCAAAAATTAAATGATTTATAATTTTATAATTTTTCTTATGTTAATATAATAAAATAAAACCCTTTACAGAAAATTCAAAGAATGCCTTGACATTTATTTCAAGTTGATCATAGTGTCTAATCATATTTAAAAGATAACACCAGACAAATTATAAAATATATTTTACAAATATTCTCTCTTTTGAACATTTAAAATACGCATGTTATTTTTTTGCCGTTAATTTTGCTGCAGTTGGAATATTAGAACCATGTCCTTTCCCATAAAATTGGACAAATCCATGCTAGTAGAATTCGGCGCAGCCTACATGTTCTACATTGAGAAGCACAAGCTGCTGGAAATCATGAGTCGCCTATTGGCGGGAGCTACTTTGGAGAGCATCGAGGATGTGCGTCGCTGGCTGGGCCAAAATATTCGTCACATTGCCCAGGATATTTACAGCAAGTCGATTAATGCATTTTACCAGGGAATTTCTGGAGACTTCTACCAGCTGCCCAAGAACTTTTTCCATCGCATGGTGCTGCACGGCAGACCCGGCTCCGGTCGTCGTTCGCTGGCCCATGTGCTGGCCCAGCGCTGGAATCTGCTGATATTGGATGCCGATGTGCTGGCCTATCATCACATCAATGGGCACAAGCAGGAGGAGCATGCGGCACTGATGCATCAGGGTGTTTATAAATTTTCAGAGGCCCTGGGCAACATGATACAGAAGCGTCTGCTCATGGAGGATGCACTGCATCGTGGCTGGATATTGATCAACTATCCGAACAATAGCTGTGAGGCACACGAACTATTCGAGGGCTTCACCGTGCCGCCCAATCGCCTGATCTTCCTGCGGATCGACGAGCAAATGGCACGCATGCGCCGGCTGATGCGCACCTATACGCCCAGTCCGCAGGACAACATCACCTATCTGGACTACCAGATGCGACAGTTCCGCAAGAGCGAGCCCCAACTAAACGCCTATCTCAGTCATCGGCGCGAGGTGATCTATGTGGATGCCACACAGTGCTTCGAGAATGTCAAGTGCTGCATCATGTCGCAGCTGACCAAGACGCCCTATATGCTTGGCTACAAGTACGGCGAGAATAGCGCACTCGACTAAATTGCCCGCTGCTCCAATTACATTCGTCATTTTCGCATAAATTATTAAATGTTCCGCGCTACAAACTTGCTTCAGGACTGTAAAAGAAACCGTGTTCCATAATTTCGTATGTCATTGCTTTGTTTATTATTTACTCAAGTGGATGCTGTGGTTTTGGTTGTTGTTCTTCTTCTCCTTCTGGTGCTGTGACGGACGGAGTCGGGTCTTAAAATGCTGGGCTTATCAGCTTTCTTTTCTGCCCCACAACCGAAGCCGCGACAACAATTTCGAACAGCCCCCAGAAAAGCGTAAACATTTTTCGTTTAGGTAAACAAAAAACCACGAGTAGAAAAAAAAGTGATTTGAAATTATTGCTATTTGAATTTTCCACCACTGAGAAAAAAACCAAAACAACCAAAAAGAAAAAAAATTGAAGAAAAACAATAAAAAGAAAAACAAATGATTTTATGACCACAACTTAAGTGCTCAATTTTTAATTGTTTGACGACGCTGATAAGTAGCCGAGACAAAAATGAGAGACTGACGGGATTGGAGAGCGGGTTGGGGGCTGCTTTTATGGCACCCAAAAGTTCAATCAAAGTTTTTTACTCCCTGTTGACTTAACGCTGCCTGCCGCTGGGTCCCGGCCCATTTCATTAGCGTGGCAGGTTGATGGCTATGACGCAATATTTGGCCCATTCCCAATGCCCCAGTGTGCCATCAGGCAAATGAGACTACGCCCAAAAATAATTAAAAATCGCAAATTTCTGACCAAAAAAATGCAGTTTATTGCATCACATGGCGCCGTTTTTAGCGAACCACCTTGATGTCAATGTTGAAGCAACAGCGTTTGCCGCTGACCGGATCCTTCAGAGCCCAGCGTATGGTATATGAGCTCAGGGGGAACTTGGCCTCGATGGGCACAGCCAATGTATAGGTTTGCTGTACGCCAGACTTAACCGGACAGCTGGTGGACTTGCAGGCATCCTGCTCCATTGTAATCAACGGCAGCAGCTCTGTTTCGCTTTTCACCCAGTGCAGGGAGGCGTCCAGGCGGTCGGCATCGAACTTGGGCGTAAAATCAAAGGACATCTTTGACGGACGGCGACGGCGTATATGGCAGACCGCATTTTGTTGCGCCTGCGGGCAGGGTTCCACGCGCACCTGATCAATGCTGCACGCATCCACACTATCCGTGCAGGTTTGGTAGTGGACAACCTCGCCGCTGGCCAACGCAGCCAACAGCAGCAGCAACGGTACCGTAGATAGATGCAACATGTCGCGTTGAGTGCTGGAAACAGAATGCGCTGTTGGGATGATCTCACAATTTGTACCACGGCATCCCAGCTGCGCCTTATCGCCGGGTCAAATAGGTGAACAGCGTCACTGATAAGCGTCGTGATGCATGCCCCGTGCACAGATAACACGACTTAGATTCAAATGCTTTCTCTGATTTCTAAGGTAGCTGAACTAATTGTCCCAGCAACGGGTATTCAATAGTATTACGACATGAGTATTTGTTTGCTGACAGGCTGACAAACAGACAAGCATTTGTCGATAATACACCAATCAACAAGAATTGAAAAAGATACAAAGAATGTCAAAAATGTTCTAAAGTTCTAAAATATATATGTATATATATATATAATTTATATGTGATATCTGGAACAAATCAAACAAATTTAAATTTTAATATAGTTTTAAATAACAATGAGTTTTTCTAAACTACCGGTTGACCGAAAGAATGTTAATATTAATGTTTATTTATGTATTAAGTTTACAATGTATTATTATGTGTATTAATCAATGTAATTATTATTAAAAACAGCGTCACTGATAAGCGCTCTGGTGCATGTACATCTGTACAGATAACACGTCTAATTCGAAAGCGCTCTCTGAATTCTAAGGTAGCTGAACTTGCCACAGCAACGGGTAGTATTCATTAGTATTCATGCACGAGTATTTCTTTATCGACTGGTCAGAAGGGCTGGTCAATATAAATTGAGGAAGTCTGAAAATTTAAAAATAATTTTTTTACTATATATTAAACTATTAATGCCACATTCTTCAATTAATCCTAGCTTAAATAAAAAATTACAATTTATAATTTCATTTTTTTTTTTTTAAATTCAATTTTTTTTTACTATACACTTAAAATAACTGCTTTAGAAATTTGTTCACATTATCTTAAGAATAGAATTTTGTTGTAAAGTGTAAGCAATCTCTGTCCGTGCTCCAAATGGCACGTATATCGACACGCTTATCAGGCAAACAGTATGAAGCAATGTACAGCTAGTTGAACAGACACAGAGTCTGTCTCACAGACAGACAGACAGACATAATAGTTGTCAGTCACAAGCTGCGCGCACGTCGGTAATTTGAGACGATGCCCGCGAGAGAGGAGTGAACTTCAATCAAGAATGCATCGTGTATACTATACTATATATGTACAAAGAATAGCTCGGAGCTGTCAATATGCCAGGCCACAACGACAATTGCACGGCTCATTTGCGGGCACATATGTCAACAGGCGGCAATAGTAACAACAGCAACAACATTTCGAACAAATTTGACTAAAAAGTGACAACATTTCAAATAGAAAATGGAAAAACAGCCCGACCCCGACACGCTTTAAGAAACACTTACGACTACTCGTCGCAATTTGATGCTATATTTTTATCATGCCCAAAGGAGGTAATTAAATGGGGAACAAAATATATCACATAAATTTTCGGATGCAAAACATGTTTTTTAGCGCTCAAATGAAAACAAGTTCCTATCAAATAATTTATAGAAAAGTTTCGTTGCGAGCGCATAATTAACACTCGTTCAGTCAAAGTTTGATGAAAACACGTTTTCCGTTTTCCTCGGCGTATATATGTACATATATATTTTTTTTCTTTTTTTTGTAATATTTTTCGCATAAATTAAAAAATATTTTAACATTTGCCTTTCCAGTTGCGTTGGCCTTTTTATCGCCAACGACTTTACGCCTTTATCAAAGTCCACTGAACGGTGAATCAACAAAAACCAAAAGCAAAACCAAAACAGAATTAATTCATTAAAGAAATATGCAAAACATTATAAAAAAAATTACCAAGAACTTGATGATGGGGTGCCAAAGAACAAAAAAAAATACACAAAAAACTGGAAAAAATGAAATTTATGTTTTATTACTTAATGAACTCACCGCAAATTAAGCCAAGGGTGGCCCAAAGAGTTCGAGTCCGAGTCTGCGGCCGGCGACTTGTCTTCAATTAATATGCAAAAAATGTCAACACCAACGGCTGCTGCTCATCAACTTCTTGAGTTGCGAGAAAGTGTGTGTCCGTCCGTACGCCAGTTGTGTGTTATGAAAGCAAATTGGTTAGCAATTAATGACAAGTTCTTTTAATTGAACACGTGATAAAGGAGCTAGCTAAGGCGCGAAAAGGGTCAGTCCAGTGTTGGAGATTTCTTTTTAAAAATGCAATCATTTAGTTTCCAGAGATAAAGCTACCCTCCTATCGTTTGGATTATTTATAATTCTGAATATGTACCCTTTACAATAATATAAATAAAATAATATAAATTTCATAAGCAATAATAATAAGAATAACTGCCACAACGAAAACTTTGAGCGTGAATTTGCAGAATGATGAATGCAAAGATTCCAATAATGCGGCTGTTCATCCGATTCAATTTATTAAGGAACTAATTGCTTGCAGTGCCTACGTTATTCTGGGCGATTGGATTACCAAAAATGATCAGATGGATCGCTGCAATGACCAGCCAAAACTGCTAGAGATCGCTGAGATCAGAATACACTCCACGCCATATAAGGATAGGTCTCAACTTTAACCAAAACTCAACCGATTTTTGATAAGGATGGTCTTTTGTTCATGGTTCAGTACCTAGATGAATTCTACATTTCAGTTTAAAAATAACATTTTTGGTCCAAATTCATGTCCAAAATTGTTGAATGTATACCCTAGTGTTCCCATATAAGGATAGGTCTCAACTTTACCCAGTCGTAACTTTGCCAAAACTCAACCGATTTTCATAAAGATGGTCTTTTTGTTCATGTTTCGTTTTTTAGTTATGCCAAAAAATTCGAGTCAAAAAAGCGATAAATATCGATAATAAGAAAACGAAAAGAGTTATAGATATTTTAAAATAAACTTGGTCTGCGTATGATATATACGAACCGAATGAGTCCAAGATCAGCTTTCTAGCTTTTGCAGTCTCTGAATTTTACGCGTTTATCCAGACAGACGGACACACAGAAGGACATGGCTTAATCGACTCGGCTAGTTCTCCTGATCAATAATTTATATAATTTATGGGGTCGGAGATACTTCCTTCTGCCTGTTACATACATTAGCACAAAACCATTATACCCTGTTTTACCCAATGGCAAAATACAATCTATAACTGTTGAATGCCTTTTTAATCTGTGGTAATCCGAATATAATAATAATTTTTTGATTCTTAAATAAGAAATAAAATTTGGAAAAATTTCAACATTTTAATAGTACAATATTTTTAAAAATTCGCAATGACTTTTATTTTCATAGTAATTGAAAAACAATATTTTTGTCAATAGTTATTCAAACAGATTTACGCAGATCGCATTCATAAACTCCATCCGAAACAGTTCGAAAGCAAAAACCGGCCATCATTTGCGGGCCAAATGTAGCTTGTGATTTGCGCAGATTTGCGCAATGGCTATGCGACACTGGTATGCACGCCCCCCGACCCTCCTTTACTTTCCTCCTGCTCCCGCACTTCTTGGCTCTAATGGAGGGCGGCGAACTTGGGCAAATCACCTCAAGCGTCATAAAAAGGCAAATGAAATAAAAGCAAAAGCCGCCGCCACCGCGCAGCAGACAAAACGAAAAAATAATGAGTACTCAGATAGAGCAGCCCAATGGTGAATACACTCGTATCGTGAAGATTTTTATTTCTTGGAATAATCTGGGAGCGAGCAACGACTAATCTTCATTTAATTTCATTTGCGCCAGCGACTGAAATTGAAACCGAAATCGCAATCGCAGGAGCTGAAGCTGAAGCTGAAGCTGGGAGTTGGGAGTTGGGGTCGAGATACCTCAGTGCGAGCAACGGGCATTGGCAGTGACTGGCAAGGACAATGTAAGGACATTGGCAGACTGTAACTGAGTCGAAGACAGCAACCGAGTCAGTGGGGGGAGGGGGACATTTGCAACATTTCATTGGCTGTGGCAACGTTGGCGGCGTCAAGGAGATCAAAAGTATGCGACACCGTGGCTTAATTCGATTTTAACAATTGCATGGCTGCTCGCACAGCCAATGGCAATTGCCCAGCACCCCATCAGCCCCCGCCGCCCACCAACTGACTCTAATTGAACGGCACGGCGCGCGGGAATCCAGCGCCAAGGAGACGGGGCCAGCGCTGGTCCTGCTTGGCGCACATAAAATTAATCCGACGTGTGGCGCCGGCAACTTCGTCAGCGTCTTGAACAATTTGAATTTAAATGTCGCCTTGCTTTTTATTTCTATTTTTATTTGCTCTGTTAAGCTTAATACAAAAAAAAATAAAATAAAAAATACAAATAGAAAAAAAGCATACGAGGAGAGCCAAAGAACCTTTGCGAATTGAATTAAAAGTGTCGATGAACGTGTCCTTGTCCTTGTCTGGCACGTGCTGAACTGGTTAGGTGTCCAATTTGTGCCTCCACTGTCTCCTTTGAGTGCCATTCAGTTGCCCCACAACCCGCAGAATCTACGCATCTATTGAGAATTTTATTGCTCGGAATAATTAGCTGAATTAAGCACACAAATTAATTGGCGCCGCCAGCGGAGCATATGTGGAATAAAATAAGCAGCAGCAGCAACAACAACAACAACAATCAAGCTAAAGAAATTTGCAGAAAAAACTCAAGCTGATTTACTTTTATAGGCATCTGGCTAAATGTTAAAGCTCAAGCAGATATATCCACTTCACTTAGATGCAATAGAAAACAAGTAACAACGTTGCAGTCGGGCGTTACCGACTGCGTTATACTCGTTCACATTCTTAATTATTATTATTATTTTAAAAAATTTCGATATTTGAGAATGGGGGTGGA
>SCDY01000493.1:0-59671 GCA_004143825.1 Drosophila micromelanica
AAATATATATATGTATATATATATATATATATATATATATATATATATATATATATATATATATATATATAATTGTTTGTATATATATTTTTATGACGCCTATATTCGTATTATATGCCATAGTGTCTACGTTTAACTGTTATCATAAGTATTTAAAGTATGAGGTAATGCTTTATTTCGTCTTAACTATTGGGGCCCGCTAATCAGAGACAGATCGAGCCTGAACTGAACCGATGCCAATTACCGTTAGATATATATGTATATATATCGATCTGTTTGAGCGCAGCCCACAAATTATATATTAGGCATACATACATACGCGTAAGTATGTTAAAATGTTTAAGTATGTATATATATATTTTTTTTGCTCGGGGGCTAATCCAAAAAAACGATTAATTCTTGGAAGAAACGCTTTAGAATCAGCCCCATGTAAATACCTATATAGCTGAATAATTAAATATTTATGTGTGTGTGTGTGTGTGTGTGCGTACTACATATATGCATGTATATGTATATAGATATATTTCTATGGAGTTTTCTTTTTTTTACGCTTATTCAATTTGCTTCTATTCAATTATGCATTAAATTATTTAAGGTTGACGTGGCTGCCCATGTAAGAGAGAAAAAATAACGATATTTCTTTTAGTGCTGTATGTATGTATGTGTGTGTGTGTGTGAAATTACTTGGGTGTCTCTTTTGAACTCTTGGTATACCCAAAATCCCATTTTAGCCATTAGTTTTCCACTAAACTCTTTTGAGTAAAAACTTTTTAATATATTTAAAATTTTCAGATTTAAAAAAAAAATTTACATACATAAGCAATTTTTTTTCAAGAGTTCAAAAGTTTGGCCCATTAGCATTTTTTGAGAAGTGTTCTTTTGTTGTTGTTATTATGCACTGAAAGAAATGCAGTGAATCTGTTACAATCGCATATTTTCTTAATTTATTCAACTAATTTGAAGTTTAAGAACTAAATTGAAAAGCAGAAGAAAGTGCCATCTTAGAAATATTTAAAAAATGATTGCCTTTTTTTCAATATTATAAATTTTCAATTTGATGATTTCGTTGGTGGTTTAAACGCCGATCGGCAGGCGGGTTAAATGGCAGCGTATTTAATTTTGCTTGACATTTTCTAAATGCATTTTCGAAAACTACGACAATAACGCTCAAAAGTATGCAATATAAATTTTAAGTACCTAAAAATGCTGGCAACTGTTTTATTTTACAGAGCCATTACACTTTATAAAAAAAATAAAATAAATATAATGTATTCTATTCCTTGAAAAACGGATTTTGCAGTATATCTCCCTATTATTTGGAATTTCAGAAAAAAAATTGCTGAATATATAAAAAAAAATGCGATTGTCAATATCGAAAAATTCAGAGTTAAACTTCTTTCATCTTTTTTTCAGTTTTTACGTATGAAATATTACTTAAGTATGTATTTTATGTTTTTGGTTTAGCTATGGTCTGGCTGGTGTTCTAAAAGAATGTCTGTATATTAATAATGTACAAATATTTGAATATTCTCTATATGTCTATATATATATCAATATATATGTAGTACTGAACAAGCGCTGTTACTATTTTCGATTTTTACTTTTTTTAAATACTCGTATGCCTTTACTTTAATTATATATATATATTTTTTTTTTTTGTTATTTTTTTTCATGGAAAAAAGTCAACTATGTATATATATACATATATGTATATATATTTATGTATATATATATAGCTAGATCTCTATAAATATGTATGTATGTATATATAATATATCTATTTAATATGTATTTTATGCATGTTTGTATATAGATACATATGTTTCATGTCACTGCATTACATTTTAAAAACTCTCTTTTTATTTTTTATCATTTTTTATATATGTATATATATTAATTCATTTCTTTTTACAGATGTGCAATCTGCTTATGCAATTGTTATATTTTTTATTATTTTCTGGTTTTTGTTTTCACTTTGTATAAAACTGTCTACTAAAAATTTACAATTTACGCGATTGCTTACAGAATTCACTAAGATCCGTTTCGATTTCTATATATATATATATATATATATATTTATATATAAATTCTATGCATGCACGAATTTATGTATATTTTTGTTCTCTATACATATATGTATATATATATAATACGTAAGTATACAAAAACACAAAGAGTTACAATATTTATATAAGAGTAACGCAAAATGCGCTGCGCTAGTTAATTCATATATATCATATTTACAGGGTTTTATTATGTCAATGGCGCATTGGGGAGCACGGTTGAGGATGAACTGATCAACAGTTATCCTTGCGATCGGCTCAGTCTGCAGCCACATATACGAATCTATATGTATGTATATAACATGTTCTTTAATAGTTACTAACAGAAAGTGGCAGTTTCTCATTGAAATAGCTGAACTCGTATTTATATAAATATATATACGTGTGTGTGTGTGTATCTGTGTGTGTTTGCCAACCACCAAGCGAAAGTTCGTCTCTCGCTGCTGCTCTCTCGCTCTCACATGAATGCGATCTCAGCTAGCTTTTCAACCCAGGTCAAAAGCGAATATTGGGAAATAATTTTTGGGCTCTCTCGGCTGAAATAAAAAACAAAAGCAATGCGCTTACAACTAAAAGAAAATTTTACATATTAAATTACAACAAAATAAAACAAACTTTTAAGTTTTTGTGTCTTGCGTTTTTTGTTGGTTTCCTTTTTTTTTTGATTTTTTTTTCGTTTTCGCTGCGTTTTGAAATAAATCCAAAAAACCATATTTATTCAAAACTGCACTTGATTTCTTTTTGTATGTATATAAAAAAGTTTTTTTTTTGCGTTTTTGTTTCTTTTGCAAGAAAATATGTGTATAAATAAAAAAAAGAGTTTTAGCATTAAGATAAAATGATTAATGTGTAAGATAATGCATACTAAATAAAACTCAATCAAAAATAAACAATTGCTAATATTTTTTTTGTTTTCGTACTTTGTTCTCTTTACAATTCTAACTGCGTGTAAATAGGCTGTAAAAATATATATATATATATTTATAAATATATATGTGTGTATATATAAAATACAAAAAATGTTTGTGTTTATGTGTGGGTGAATGTGTGTGTAAAACTTCTTTTTGTAACAGAAAAAATTTAAAAATTAATTAAAGAAAATCTGAGCAGCAAATTTTCTACATTAAATTATTTTACTATGTTTTTAGCCATAACAGGTATGTGTGCAGGTTTGTGTGTGTGTGGGTGTTTAATTAAAATAATTTACAAAAAATTATGTTAGAACATGTATTTTAAGTTGTGTTTATTCTGTTTCGTTTCGTTCTGTTCGTTACGCATCATAAGGGAAGTAATTTGTGTTTTTTAATTTAATTTTTTTTTCTTATTGCTAAATATTTGTGAAAGGTTTTTCGTTAATTTTTTACAAAATTGTTTTTTAAAATCTTGAAACAAGAAAAAAAGAGAGAGACAACAAATAGACAATAGACAAGAGTATAAAACTGTAATTTGACTAAAGAGGCACAACTTTGATCACACTTTGGATCGCAAATGATTAAAGTGAATATCCAAGCTGTGCTTGTTCAGTAAAAAATTTAATTATAGTAGATTTTTATGGAACCCAATAAATGGTTTGGCAATAAGATCACATATTCACCAAACTGACAAAAACTCGGAAATCTCTCAAACAAATATTTAGCACATAAGAAAAAAAATTATGTAGAAATAAAATTGCATTGCATTAAATTTGACATCATAATAGAGACACATATACATTTAGTTTACCACAATTAAAAAAATGATTTGTTTTGTTTTCATTTGCCTTTGCTTTCGTTTCCACTAAAATTGATCGGTGAGTGGTTTTTTAGCTTATTGAACAAAATTTGAAAATCCTAAAAATTGCTTAGCTACATTTGAATTTCTATATTATATATATATATATATATGTGTGTGTTGTGTATATATATAAAAAAACTGTTACTCTTAAATAATATTATGTATGATAAATTGATAGGCCGAAGGTGGCGTTAAAGATGTAAGATTTATAGAATATAAGCAAAAAAAAAAATAAAAATAAAAAAAATGATTTAATATGTATATATAGCTATATAATATATATATATATATATAAAATTGTATAACTATTTGATAAGTAGATGTCTAAAATAACGTTAGTTTAACTGAACACATTTTGAAGTGAGTTTTTGCTGTTGTCTGTGTGTGTGGGTGTGTGTATGCGTGCATGTGTGTGTGTGTGTGTGTGTGTGTGTCAAATGTTTGCTTTATGTGTTGGCAGAAATCTCAGTCTAAAAATGCACACACATCAAATGTAATTGTTGTTGCCTTCCTTTTGTTTCTATGCCTTCCTTTTTAAACAAAAACATTAAATTAATTATTGAAAAAAATATATATATATATGTATATATATATGCATGTTTATAGAGCAAGAGATAACCTATAACATGAACTAAGTGCGGTGGTGTGTGTGTGTTTGTGTGTGTGTGTGTGTGTGTGTGTGGGGCAGCGCTGAGATCGCACAACATTTGCGTGTGCAGCCAAATTGTGGCTTAGAGCTGGGAGACGGGCGCCACCGGCGGCAACAGGAGCAGCAGCAACAGCAGCGGGAGACCAACTCCCAGGGACAACACGAGCAGTCCGAGGAGCATCAGCAGCGCCAGGCTGCGCAGTTCAAAGCCGCAGCGACGCTGCCGCCGTCGACGTCGTCGTTGCGGTCGCTGTTGCAGACGCACAGCCAACAGGGCAGCAGCATCCAATTGTGGTGGCGCTGCTGGTGGTGACGGTTGTGGCGGTGTCGTTGGTGGTGCTGGCGACGGCGGCGCTGCTGCTGCGGCAGCAGCAACCGGCTGTGGCAGCTGCAGCATGCAATTCGCCGGGGTCAGCTGCTGCGATGCGTCGTTAAAGCTGCTGATGGTAGTGGCTCAACGGCTGCAGCTGATGGTAGCCCCCATGCGAATGCACATGCGGATGCGGATGCGAATGCGGATGCGGATGCGAATGCGAATGCATGGTATGCGCGTGCGCGTGATGCGGCAGCGATCGCGCTGCTGCTGCTGCTGCTGCTTGATAATAGCCCGCCGGCATTGTCTGATAGCCGTGTGCCGGCAAAGGCAATGCACCCGGCACCGCAACGGGCAGCGGACCGGGACCCGGACCCGGACCCGGACCCGGACACGGACCCGGTCCCGGCCTTGGTGGCGCTGGCGGCGGCATCTGGACCGGCACCGGACGCTGTTGCGCGGCTGTCAGCGGCGCTCGCTGCTGCTCCACATGGCCGGGCCGGCACAGACGTTCGTAGATTTGGCCAGTTGCTGCTGCGGATGTTGTTGTTGCTGCTGTTGGTACTGCTGCTGCTGCATTGCTTGTGGGCGTCTCCAGCAAATGATGATGCCGATGATGATGATGATGGTGATGATGATGCGCCTGCGCTGTTGTCTGTTCGTTGTTGCTGTTGTTGCTACTGCTGCTGCTGTTGCTGCTGTTGCTGTTGCTGTTGTTGATGACATTATTGCCACTGATGCTGTTGCTGTTGTTGCCGTTGCTGCTGTTGATGTTGCTGCTGCTGCTGCTGCTGTTGATGTTGCCATTTGTGATTGGCTTCACCAGCGACGCTGTTTCGCTGCTGCCGGCAATTGTTGTTGCTGTTGTCGCCGTTGATGATGCCGCCGCCGCCGCTGCTGCTGCTGCCGCTGCTGCAACTGCTGCTGCTGTCACCGCTGCCGTCATCAGATTGCAGGAGTCAATTCTTTGTCATTTGGAATTGTTTTGCAGCGCCGCATTGATCTGTGTCCAGAGCTCCTTCTTGCACGACTTTGAGCTGCAAATAAATCACAAAAATTGTTGTTCAATAAATTTTGATTTTGATTATGATTCATGATCAAATAAATGCAACAATTGTTGCCACTTGGCAACCCTGTTTAAGTGCATCAATTCTCTTTTTACAATTATTTGTATTTACAAAATTAAAATTGTTCTCTTTAAATTAAGTTTATTTGCAGAAAGTTTTTGTACAAAATTACATTTTTCTTTCTTTTATCTATTTTTAGTCAGAAAATTAAGTTAATCTTTTTTTACAGAAATTGTTTTTGTTTTTTAAATAAATTTTCCATAAATTAATTTTTTCAACCAACTTCTATAAAAACTTGTTAAAACTTTTTATCACACTTTTAAATTTATTTTTTTGAAGTCTGGAACCAATCTAAGATTTTTTTTAATATCTTTTCTAACACAAATTTATTTTAAACGCTTTTTTTTAATACCAATAGTGTAAAAAGAGAATTAAATGTACACTATCTTTCTATTTTGGTATTCAATTAATGATGTACTAAATTTTATTACATTCAATTGCATAATAGATTACATTCACAATTTAATAATAATTATAGGATTAGCCCGAATACAAAAACAAAAAAAAAAACCGCGAATTTGTTTGAAATTTAATTTTGTAAATATTTTAAATATAGTAAAATTTTGTTTTGCAAATCAAATTGATATATATTCGCCCAAACTGAATATTCTAAAATTTGAATTTAAGAGAAAAAGATATTGCCAAAAGCCTCAATCAAGAATTAAAATATCAATTGGCCAAAAGTTGCAAATGTATTGGGATAAAATACAACTGGTTCCCTAGTTGCCACAAATTCGCCACTCAATGGCCACAAAATTTCCACAATCTTCTTCTAGGTGCCGTGTTCGTTGGCGTCTCTCGAAAGATTAATCGAAATGTCTTGCTTAAGCTTCTCTTCCAGCTCCGGTGGCTCTGGTTCGTGATACTTGGGCTTTTGTAAAGAAGTTCGCATATGAAAAGAACACCATCGATATCATCATATTGCCAGGGCAGTAACTTTTGTGGCCTATAGCCGTTGTTTATAAAGACAGTGTCTGTAATTCTAGGGTATCAAACGTAAAATACTAATATGACCAATAAATTATGCATAAAATATGAATTAAAGATATCACAATTAATAAAAACAATTAAGGTTCCGAGATTTTAGAGAAAATTGCCATCAAACACTATTTCCAAAAAATTTTTGTTTCGAAACAAAAAATTAAAAAAAAATCTATTTTCAAAATTGCATATATTTTAAATGCAGAATCAAACTACAGATCAAATCGTGACCAAAATGCCATTAAACATGAAAATCGGTTCAGTTTTGACAAAGTTAAGGTAGTTTGAAGTATGGGAGCTATGAATCCGAGAGCTTAACATGTCAAAATTTTTGTCGATTTTGGCATGATTTTTGACCAAAAATTTGACCCCCTCAGAATGACTTTTAATGTTGTTTTTTATACATTTTATGGCCAGTTAAATCGATAAAAAATGCAAACTCGCAATTTTAAATTTTGAAACATTTTTTTTTCCAAAATTACTAAGGGGTGATGTTTTTCAAAAAATATCGAAAAAAATGTATTTTCAAAAATGCATATATTTTAAATGCAGAATTAATCTAGAGATCAAATCGTGCCCAAAATGCCATCAAACATGAAAATTGGTTTAGCTTAGACAAAGTTATGGTAGTTTGTCCAAAAAATCTGATGCGACAAAGTAAACTGCGTTCATACGGACAGACGGACATTGCAGAAAGCCAATACCATACAGTATTTTCGGTTCGTGAACGAGTCTAAAAAAAAGAACCAAGAAGAACTTACCGCTTAATGGATTGCAACCAATCCTTGAACTGTGCACTGCCCTCCGGCGTGATTTGGAAGGCGGCGCGTGCGGCAACCACAATGCTGGCGAACTCCTCGTAATCGCCCTGCGTCAGATGGTAGAGCTTCTGGTGGATGCACTGAATGTACCTACAAAACAAAACCAAATGCGTAAACTTGTTGTCGGTTTTGAGTTGGGTGTGGAAAACTTACATTTGCTGGCACTTCTGCACGAGCGGGGTGAGGGCCGAGCGGAGCTGCTGCATCACCAGCTGGTGATTGTTCCTGCCCAGATAGTGGGCCGATTCGATGGCCACGTCGTGCAGCACGAACGGACTGACAATCGAATTGACAGCACAGATGCAGAACTGATGCAGATACTGGGTGCCCAGTTTCTTGCTGATGCGCAGCAGCCATTTCACGTCCTCGCCGTACGGCGGATTCCGGGCGTACTTTGCCTGCGGCCGATCGTCGTGAACGCGTCGCGCCAGCGTCTCCATTGCCAGCATGCCGACATTGTAGGCGGCCAGCAGATAACGCAGCTGCGAGGGTCTATATTCATAAAAAATAATTAATATTAGTGCCTTGCATTTTTGGAAATCGCATAGAAAGGCGATGAATGATCAATTTAAATTGTTGGGTTTTTCGCACAAGTTTTCTCTCTGTTACGTGTTTGCTTTCTCTTTGCACACTTTTCAAGCTAATTAAAATAAGTGCCTTGCATTTTTGAAAATCACAGAGAAGGGCGATGAATGATCAATTTAAATGTTGGTGATCAATTGAAATTTTGATTAGCCCGTTGGGATACTCACGTGAACTGATGTTGTTGTCGCTGACGGACCGGCGGCTGCGATGGCGGCTGTTGCTGCTGATGCTGTGGCGGCGGCGGCGGCGCCTGTTGCTGCATGAATGGGTACACGGGATGCTGGGCTGGATGCTGCTGGGCGGGATGCTGGGCTGGATGCTGGCGCAGCGGCATGCCCACACCGCCACCGGGTGGTCCATTGGGTGGCGGCGGCGGCGGTGGTCCATAATAGCCAGGCGCCATTGGACCCATCGGCGGTCCAGGCGGACCCGGCTGCAGCGCCTGATAGGCCTGCGGTGGCAGTGGCTGAAAGGCGCCCGGCGGCGGCGCCTGGAACGCTGGCGGTGCCTGATGCACCACACCCGTCGGCGGCACCAGCGGCGGCTGTTGTTGCTGCTGCTGCTGTTGCTGCTGTTGCTGTTGTTGCTGCTGTTGCTGCTGCTGTTGTTGCTGTACGTGCTGTTGCTGTTGGGTGGGCGGCGGCGGCGGCTGCTGTTGCTGCGTGTAGCCGGCGTAAAGCGGCTGCGGCGGCGGCGGCGGTCCGGCCGGAATATACATTTGCATCTGGCTGGGCGGATAGCTCAAATTGTGATGGTGCGCATAGAGGCCCTGACAGAAGGCGTACGGGCCGTAGGGCGCCAGATTGATCGGCGCCAAGGTGGCCACGCCCGGCTGGAATGGCTGCGGCGCCGAACTAACAACTGGCGGACCCGCCAACGGACCCGCTCCGCCAGCAGCGGCGCTCATCAGTTGCTGCTGCTGCTGCTGCTGTTGTTGTTGTTGCTGTTGATGTTGTTGCTGTTGTTGTTGCTGCTGCTGCTGTTGTTGCTGCTGTTGTTGTTGTTGCTGCTGCTGTTGCTGCTGCAGCTCGTGTTGCTGCTGGGACTCGATGAGCGCACTGAGACTAACCGCCGAGTGCTCCAGCTGATCCTCGTGCTGCTCGTGATCCGCGGCGCTGTTGTTCGGCGAATTCCGGGTGTACAGCTCGTACCAATATCGCGCCACCTGGAAGAGCACCTCCGGATAGACGCCGCCGCCCTTGGCGGCCGTTTCGACCGTCAGGCAGGCGCGTTCCAGCATCAGATCACTCTGTTCCTTGCACTGCAGGATGGCGCGCTGGATCTCGTTGGGATTGAGTGCGGCCGCGTGGGGCAGCACGGAGAGCGCCAATTCGGCGGCCGGATAGACCATGTTGTTGTCCCAGCCGCGCGAGGCGCGATCCGCCATGCCGGCTGCCTCCGGGGGCGTCAGATGCGCCTCCCACGTATCGATCAAGAAACTGATCGCGGGCGCACCGATCTCCATCGCCTGGCCGAGTATCCAGGAGACGTGCGACGAGTACGTCCGCGACAGCCAATTGGGACTGACGCAATTGTGCAGGCCCAGGGCATAGAGTCCCAGCTGAAAGGCGCACATGTGGAGCGCCCGATGCGGTCCATGGTGGTTCTGATTGGTGCTCGCCTGGGTGAACAGCGATGTGGAGCTGTTGCCGCCGGCCTTGGTCAGCACATTCTTGGCCAGCTCGAACATGAAGTGGGCGCTCGCCTCCGACGGTTGATTCGGTATCGAGGGATATGCCCGTTTGCCCTTGTAGCGACTCTCCTTGTTGCGGCTGCTGCTGCTGCTCGGATTGTTGTTGTTGCTGTTGGTGTTGTTGCTGTTGGTGTTGCTTGCGTTGCTGCCGGCAGCAGCAGCTGTTGTTGTTGTTGTGGCTGCACCAGTTGCTGCTGCTGCTGCAGCATTATTTGCATTATTGCTGCTGCTGCTGCTGCTGCTGCCGCCCACCACCAACGGTTGTCCCTGCCCGCTGTTGTTGTTGTTGTTGCTGCTGCTGCAGGATTGATTGCTGCTGCTGGCCATGCTCAGAGCGCACATGCTCAGCTCCAGCTCGGCGCTGGTCGAGCTATGCGGCCGACTGTTGCCGCCAACGCTGCCATAATCATTTGGCAGCAGTTCACATAAATTGAAAGCAGCTGCAGCGGCAGCTCCACCACCACCATTGTTACCACCGTTACCACCACATCCACCAGTTGCACCATAGTCGTGCTCCTCGCGCCTCATCGGCTGCTGGCTGGGCGTCCGTACCGGCGGATGACTCGAATAGTAGGCGGGCAGCAGCGGCGATTTGAGCAGCGTGTGTATATCCCGATCGAGCAGCTTCTCCATGATCTTGGCGATCTTGCGCGGCTCGTCCTTGTAGTGGTAGAGCAGCGTCAGCGCCAGATCGCCGCGCTGACGTCGCGTTCCCTCGCACAGCAGCGGATGCTCCGCCTCGGAGACATTCGCTTTGAGACCAAGTGCAGCCACCGCCGCCTCGAATCCCATGTTCTCCTCGGTGTGCGGCTTGTAGAGCGGCGCATTTGGGCGTCGCGGCATACCGGCAAATTCCCCGGTAGCTGCGGCCGCGGCCAGTGCGATGCCAGTGGGCAGTTTTGGGGTGACGAGCGCATCGAAGATGAACGTGGCCAGGTTGATGGGCAGCAGAGCTTCCCCGCGCGTTTTGAAGGTGCCATTGCGGAGCTGTTCGGCCCGCTCGCGTATCACCTGGAGCTCGGCGGCGCCGAGGGGCAGACGCTTGAGCAGCGCCAGTATGTCCGCCTCCTGATTGGCCAGCTTCACCTCCAACGGCTTGGTGCTGGCCGGCGGTCGGGGCATCTCCAGCGCAAACAAACAGATGCGAAACCCAATGTGATAGTGCTCCGAGTTCTCGGAGAGCACCGTGCAGAGGAACGCGCACTTGGATAGCGTCGATGAGGCGACCACCGTCAACTGATGCGATATGGGATTCACGTTCTGCTTTTTGCCCTTGCGCTTCGGTGCCGGCGGCAATTCCATCAGCAAATTGGGCGGATTGGCCAGCATCTGTTCGGCCAAACGCACCGCCAGAATGCACGCCTCCCGACCATGCCCATGGGCGTGCAGACCCTCGGCGCGGGCCAACAATATGTCCCAGGCATCCTCCGAGGGACGCACATTCGAGAAAATGTGCGGCTTATCGCCGGCCAAAGCGGCACGTCCGCTGCTTCCGCTGGCCTGTTCCACGGACGCATTGGCAACTGTTGCTGATGTTGCTGCTGCTGTTGTTGCTGCTGTTGTTGCTGCTGCTGCTGTTGTGGCTGCTGTTGCAGCTGATGTTGCAGCTGCTGCTTGTTCGCTTGCTGGCGCTGTGCGTGCTGCTGCTGCTAATGCGGCGCGTGCTGCTGCCGATGTGCTTGCCACAGGTGTCAAATCGCCGCCAGTTGCTGCTGCTGCTGCAACTGCTGCTGCTGCTGCAGCTGTTGAACCGGTCACAACCTGAGCAAACTCATCGCTGCTGCTGCTGAAGGACTCGTCCTTGGACAGGCGACGCGACACCTGCGCCTGCAACTGTTGCTGTTGCTGGTGTTGCTGTTGCTGGTGTTGCTGCTGTGCCGTTGCTGCCGTTTTCAGCAGCGAGGAGCTGGAACTGTTGCTGCTGCCCGAAGCTGTCGACGCCGATGACGAGGCCGATGATGCCGACGATGTGTCCGAGGTGGAGCACGCCTGTTGCCGGTAATCCGGTGTGCCGGGCACAACAGCAGCAACTGCTGCTGCTGCTGCCGCTGTTGCTGCTGCTGCCGAATCCTTGCTCTGCTGCGAGACGGCATCGAAGCTGCTCTGCGAATCGGATTCGGTCAGCGATTTCTGTCCCGTAACGTTCGAAGCACGCTCGGTGCAGTAATTGTGACTGCTGCTGTTGTCGCCGCCAAAGTCGTCGTTCTCGCAGAAGCCCTCGCTGCTGGCGCTGGAACGATTCCCGTCGCCCAAGTTGTTTGCTTTGGATGCGCCCGACAAATGTTGCAGCTGCTGCTGCTGCTGTTGCTGATGCTGCTGCTGCTGTTGTTGTTGCTGCTGTTGCTGCTGCTGTTGTTGTTGCTGCTGCTGCTGCTGTTGCTGCTGCTGCTGCTGCTGTTGTTGCTGCGGCAAGGGCATGCCATCCCGATCAACGGCCATGCCGCAGGCGGCATTCACGCGTGCCAGCAGCAGGACCGCATTTATGGACGGCGGCTCGTTGGGCGAGCCAAACAGCCCGGCGCCGCTGGCATCGAAGCGTTCGCGATAGCCTCCGCTCCGCTCCGGGCGCTGCTTGAAGACGCTCGCGTGCAGCCCGTGATCGTTGGATGCACTGAAATAGTTGTAGTGCTTGTTGTTGCTCATCAGCGCCTGGGTGGCGTTCAATTGGCTCGTGGTTGCCGTGTTGCCGCTGCCGCTGATGCCGCCGCCGCCGCCGCCGTTGCCGTTGCCACCGCTTCCCCCGCCGACTCCTCCGCCACCGCAGGAATCGCTTTTCGAATCCGTGTGCTTGAAACAGGTGAAGGGCGAATAGTAAATGGGATTGGTGTCGTGTGTGTGCGTGACGCCCGCTATCGGATAATCCTCCCAGTCTAAATAGCACGCCTCGATGGCCGGCTTGAATCCAATGAAGAGCTCCGTTTCGGAGCGGGAATTCTGCTGATGCTTGTTCGTGTACGATGGCGGCATCATCCGGCTCTTCACCACCCGATCGAGTATCTTCAGATGCCAGGCGGTGAACTGGGCATGCAGCATGTCCCGCTCATCGGGCGCCAGGCCCGGATTCAGTGCGGCCAGGCGCCACAGGGCGACAATCTCATCGCAGAGGGAACTGCACGCGTGCTGCAGCGCCGTCGAATTTGAGTGGGTGTTCGAGTGCTTGCCGCCGCTGTGGCCGTGGGAGCCCATCATCAGGGCCAGCTTGGTCTGGAACCACCAAATCAACATCTGGTCGCAGGCCATGCACTCCTCCGTTATGATCTCAAGCAGCCGCACCGCGTTCCGATCGCAGCGTCTGTACATCTCGCGCACTATCGACAGCAGATTCCACATGCCCTCCGGTTCCCGGCCACGCAACGGACGCAGCAATGAACTCCATTCGGCTGCTGCCGGCGGCGCCGAGTTGGTCAAATAGTTGACATCGCTGCAAAAATATATATACATACATATATAAAGTTTGGATCTGGCGTTTTCATTTATCTGTTTGACAAATTTCTTGTATTTAGCTTTACATAGATTTGCTATATAAACACGTTAACCTCATATCGATATTTATCGATATTCAGAAATGGGGAGCGAGATATCGTCCAAAAAACAAATGATAAACTTGTTTATATACACTTATAAAGCGAGGACATTGCACAAGACCAAAGTACACTTTTTACCTTCGTCAACGGTCAAAAAATCGTTGACCTGAAATCGATATTTATCGAGGTTAAGAAATTGAGATCAATGGATCGTCAAGAAAACAAATGATAAACTTGTTTCAATATAATAATCACCATACGGTATATAGAATATATATATTCCGGACAGACATATCTAAATCGATTCAGCTATGCTTGCTAGAATATATCTAACAGTAAGCCCCCTGGTATTTTTGGCCAGTGAATTTACCTGAAAACAATCGGCGCCGGCAGTATGAATTTGATGAGTATGCGCTTGATGTTGTTGTGGAGCGTCTTCTCGTCCAGATACCAGCTGGTCTGATCATTTATCGAGGCGCCCGCCGTCGGATCGGGTGCACCGCAGACCGTATTGATTGCCGTTGGCTGAGCGCTGAGCAGTTCGTCCAGCAGACGCTGAGCCGTTGGCAAAATCTGTTGCGGCAGCTCACTGATCAGATACTGGGCAAACTTTTGCAACTGATCGCGCTGGAGACGCGTCAGCGACTCGGAGACAGGTGCGCGCAGGCAGACCTCCAGAGGCTAAGACACCAAATAGAAAGAGAGAGAGAGAGTGGAATAGAGAGTGAGGCAATATTTTAAATTGTGATCAGAAGGTGGTGAACGTACACAGTGAATGCGATGCAGGCAAACGGCAACCACATGTGAGCACCAGTAGGCGGAGGAGGTACAGGTGCAGTTGCAGGAGGAGATCCGGCGACGATCGAATGTAACGGCCACATTGAAGAAGGTGCGAGGTGTTTGGCTCACAACGCTCGCAGATAGATGAAAGCCTGCAAGATGAAGATAATAGATAATTAAACAGACTCAAATGAGTATTGGACCCATTGGACTTGCCAATCTGGAGTGGATCCTTTACGGCACGCATGCGAAACAATTGATCGCCGCGATGGAATTCATCCGCCGAGCTGTTGGCCAAACAGGAATACAATCGTATATCCTCCTCGTTGTCCGGGAAACTCCAGAAGGCGATGCGCAACTGCAGCTGCTCCGGCACGGGCGGATAAACGTGTTCGACCAGCTCGAACGGTATATACGAGGCGACACATCGTGCTGCAAGCTCGGCAAGCGAGGAGACCTCTGCAAGTGGGAAAAGTATTGAACGTTAGTTATTGATACAAAACTAAAAGGGATACAACAAAAATTGTTTCAATAATGGGTTCGGTTTCCACCTGCATCTGCGTTGCCACATGGATTTACCCAGATTGTGGCTTGAACCCATGTTCCTTCCATTATTTTCATTATAAAATGAAAATATTTATTAATAGGAAAATATTTTGTTTTCTCCCTTTCAATTTGTATACATTTTTTTAAATTAAAAGTTTCTTGGAGTACTAAAACATAGCAAGCCATTTTTTTAAATTAGAAAATGGTTCAATTGGTGAATTTGTTTTTGTAACTGGTTCGGTTCAAGGTTCTAAGGCTCAAAGCACGTAATTTAAGAAATACTTAGTAATAAATATTTTATTTCAATAATAGTAAAGTGGTTCATTTCAGTTTTGGTTCCCTAAACTTGGTCCCATTCATAATTATTATTTATTTAAATTAAAAAATTGATTGCAAAATTCAAAGCGTGTTCACAGAACCAGTTTTGTCAAGTCTCAATTAAAATTAAAGAAAATCCCCCTGGTGATGCTGTCTGGCAACCTTGGAAAATGAGTATTCCCTTTATTTGATTATGCTGAGTATCAGGGATATTTAACACACAAGCAAATGCAGACTTGCACACACACACACACACACAAACACGCGCGCGCACAAAATAAATCAAATGCTGTGCGAGACGATGCGAGCAATGACCAAATGAGAAAGAAGAAGCAGCGTGTCAGACGCTGCAAAGGTCAACGGCGTTTCAGCTGTTTCTGTTGTTTGAAAAGCTAAGCTCAATGTTTGCAGCACGCCCCCATGCATGTATGTAAGTGCATAACAATTGACTCGTAGATAAATAAAATTCTACAAATTGTCATGCAAATAAACAAACAAGCCAACACATCAACAACATCAGCTTGAACAGCAACAACAAAATAGAGGTCGTGTCCATCCGCTTTAAAGCGCAAAACAAAGAAGCAGAAACAATGAAGAGTCCAGTTTATTTTTGTTTCGTTTTAGTACTATTTTTTTTTCCTTCTCTTTTTTGAACACGAGTAACTGACGCAGCATTAGCAGCGACAGCAACAACGTTGACTGCACACCCGACAAGAAAGCAAAGTTCAAGTTCGCCCACACATACATCTAAATTTTTTGATGTATATATACAAATTTTAAACAATTTTAATAGAAACCTGTTTTGCTTTCACTATTGTTGATGTGGGTTCGTCTTCGCTAATGTGTTACACTCTTTAAAAGCTTTCAATCGGACCCACTATCGATATCGATTTTGTAAGTTTTTGTCGGTTGCGTGCGTAAGCACACATACACTCACACACACACAAGAGCATAGCCAGCGCATCGTTTGTTTGTTTTCATTCTTTTTCGCTCCTCGTTCGCTGTCGCTTAATTTCAGACACTCTGGCACCATTTTATTCAAAGTCATTTTCCCCAAGCGTCAAGAGTTATTATTATTCATGCCTATTCCTTCTTTATATTCGCATTCCGTTTGCTGACTGTGCGCTAGCAGGAACATTAAAAAAACTGTAAGTGGTAAAAGCAACAAGAACAGAGCTGTCCTTTTAACTTAATGATGTTTATCCGAAATGAACATAGATTATCGATAAGTCGCTGCTCTTAAAACATTAGATCGATTGCGCGATATTTTGGTAGAGAGAGATAGAGCGAGAGGGAGAAAGAATCAAAGAGAGAGAGAAAGAAAACAAAGATATGAAGAGTGGCTTGATGGCCTTTAAATAAAAAAACAACTTTTCAAATATAACTTGTGTATACAAATCACTGAAAACACCAAAAGCCTGCAGGTATTGAATTCTTGAGAATCGCATAGAGGGGTCTAAATTGCCTTGCTAAACAATTACCATAATACAGCAGACTATAGGCATTTTTTAGTTTTTGCGTGCATTGTCATCAGCTTTTCAAATTTTACAGAACGCCTAATTAAGATGGAATATTATGGAAATATCGTAAAGACAATTACCAAGTAAAAATTAAAAAAAAAATCGCTTTTGTTAATATCGACATTTGACTGAAATCTGTGTGGATAGAGGACAACTCAGGTTATTGTAACAAAATAAAACTGCAAGAAAGAGGTCAAAATTCTACTTGATGCATGCACACATACGTGTACATGTATTTGTGTGTATGTATTTGCACATATGCATGTGTATGTGCTGCTTGGTTGCGCTTCCGGAAATGCATGAAAATTGATATGCACACAAACTGCAAAAAAATAATAATAAAATAAAAAAAGTATGCGTGTGTTTGTCTTTTTAGCTCGCTTTGACAGCAATATTTTTAAAAGCGCTGCGATAGTAATTAGATGCCATGTGGTAAAGTCAGGCGAACACACACACACTCATCCATACATACTATATTGCATACAGAGTTGCATTGTCAACGATAGTTTTCATTTATAGTTTTTGTCATCGGTCCTTAAATTTATTACAATTCTTGTCGGCCTTGTCAAAGCAGGTGCTGATACCTGGTTGTCGTACATACAGGCCAACATATGTTGAGATGCATGTTTGTTTGCAAGTACATATTTATATACATATCTATGAAAGACACGCATACACACTTATTTGGGCATTATCCTTGAAAAGGTTCCTTGACACAAGCGACAGCAAAAGCAAATTGCGAACGGAGCGCTAAAAGACGGCAGAGCCAACCACGTCACATTGACGGTTTTTTATTTTTGTGGTTATTATGTTTTTTTAAACGCAGACAGACATAAATGCACACAGCTACACGTGCATACACACACACACACACACACACACACACACACACACACACACATAAATATATATACAAATGTTACATGTACATACATATTTAAGTACATACAACGTAAAAATGCAGCTGGCAACGCTCGCTCACCTAGTAAGATGCCTGGCCCCCAATAACAAAACAAAAAAAAAAAGAAAACAACAACAACAGCAACAACCTAGCGTAGCAATAACACCATACACGAGCAATAACAACAACATGACAAAGAGCAATGAAAAAGCAAGGGCAGCGCAGTCGCGGCGCTGCTGAGATTACATGCTGATAAAATGGTGCGGCGGCGCACAGGACCCAAACGGAGACACAAACACATGCATATACTATAAAACGAGACGAACAGACAAACAGAAAAAGAAGGTAACGCAAGTTAACGGACAAACTGGCAAAGGCAGCAAAATATAATCCGCAGTCGTGATTTTGACTTCAGCGATAAGCAGAAGGCGCAGCCAAAAATAGTTGTAGCTTTGTTGTTGTTGTTGTTGTTGTTGTTGTTGCTACTGTAGCTGCAACTTTTTGCCACTTTTTACATATGCAATATGTATGTTTGTATCTACGTGAATGTAAGCACTCGAATTTGGGGCACACAACGAAACAATGCGTGTCTAATTTAGGAGTATGTAATAGGAACATAGAGTTGCCAGATACTGACGAATTAAGGTTCAATTAGCTGTATAAGTTCATTTCAACTAAATCTGTCGTTCATGAACCAACTTCAGTCGTTCGTTCAACTTCAAAAAGGTGTCTCTTAAAACTTTTTAATATGTTTTAATCCTTTTGCTATTCGAATCATTTCCTTTTTACACCTTGTACACCCTGAAATTGAGTAAAAAAGGGAGGATTGCTTTTATGCAAATCTATGTAACAGGCAAAAGGAAGAATCTTCGAGCTCAGTTTATGTCCATGTCCATCCGTCTGCATGAAGGCAGCGATCTTGGAAACTACAAATGCTAAGCAAAGAACTAAACTTTTCGACTTTAGATTCTCCTATTCCATACGCAAGTTTTTTTTTTATATCTTGCCCTGTTTCATTATTATCGATAAAAATCGATTTTAAAAAGGGTACAATATCTCGGAGCTAAAGGCACCATATTTAGAGGAGTATCAGAGTATCTCCTAGTCGGCCTTCTCAATTGCCTTAAAATTAACAAATTTAAAAAACCGAGGTCGGAACCCAGACATGGGATTATTGATGTGCCAGGTTCACGAACCGAACCAATATTAATACTAGTTCACACTGTGAACCGATTGTGCAATCGGTTATACCCGACTTCTTGTTAGTTCGTACTCACCGTAATAGCGTCCACAACTGACGCCGGCTGCAATTGCGGCGGAATTGGCAATGCCGTTGCTGCCGCCGCCGCCGGTGCCGGACGCACCGCATCCAGCCGCACCGAAAGCGCCGTTGTTGTTGCCGCCGTTGTTGTTGTTGCCGCCGGTTGCGCCGGCAATGGGTCCAATGCCATTGCCATTGCCGGCACCTGTGCCGGTGCCATTGGTTGGCTTCTTCCAGCCGCGCCAATTGTTGCACAACGATTCCGCCTCGGAGCTCCAGCTGCAGAGTGAATCCTCCTCGAAGCGTATGGAATCGTCGAAGCTGAATCGATCCATTTCCTCGGGATTCCACTCATTGCCGCCGCCGCCGGCGGCAGCATTTGCATCGGCGCCAGCGCCTGCAGCAGCTGCATTGTTGTTGTTATTATTATTATTGTTATTGTTACTGTTGTTGTTGCGGCCCGCTACAATGGCTGCGCCAGCGCCAGCTGCGCCGCCAGCACCACCATCGGCTCTGTTGTTGTTGCTGCCGTTGCGATTCGCCAGGTTGAAGCTGAGCTCAAAAGCGCTGCGCGAGCTTTTTCCGCTGTCGCTGTCGCTGCCGCTGCTGCTGCTGCTGCTGCTGCCGCTTCCTGTGATTGATTCCGATGCTGCTATGGGAGCTTTTGCGTGTGTGTGTGTTTGTGTGTGTTTGCGTATGTGTGTGCGTTGTGGCTTTGTTGTTGTTGTTGTTGCTTTTGGATGGATATTGGTTTTATATTCCTTATTTTGTTTTGTTTTGTTTTTGAAGTTCTTTGTAAAGTGCAATTTGGACTTTAACGCTCAGTTTCTTTCGTGTAAAAGGCGAAATGTTGAGCGGTTGTTGTTGTTTCGTTTAGGGATTATTTAACTTGTTGTTTTATTTATATATATATATTTATATTTTTTTTTGCTGTTGTCAAGTGCTGCGTTAAACTTTCAAATTGAATTCAAAACTATTTATTTACAGATACACACACACGTTTGTATATATGTATGTATTGTGTGGGTGTGTGCGTCTGTACGTATGTATGTATGCATGGACTTGTGCTGCGTCGCCTTCTATTCAAACGTTTTCTCGTTCTGCTGCTGTTTTGTTATCGTTTCTTGAATTTGCGTAAACTCAGAACTATAGACACAAACACGATCAATAGACATATAAATACAAATCAGTAATTCACACTCATAAAAAAAACAAACAAAACATAAAATTAACTGCAATTGAACCCGATTACGAATAATCGAAAATCTGGGTTAAAAGTAGTCACATATAACCATTCCAAATTTTGTTTTTAACAAGACTGTGTATATATGCCTATATATATCTTATTTTTTCTTCCATAAAACATTTTAAATAAATGCGTGTCACAATTAATATTAATTAATAATCAACCACGATGTTAAGCTGTATTTCAATTCATTAATATTAATTTTGTTTTTGAAACATTTTATAAGTTCGTTGTTTTCTTTTTGTTCGTGTCACGGCAAACACACATCTCTATCGGTGTCTGTCCACTTGCATACGCACGCGAGCGAGCTTTCAACTGACCGATGACCGAACGATTGTTATCGAGCCGATTTTGGGAGGGGGGTACGGGCATGATGCCCAAAAGTAACAACAAAAATGTAAAAGAAAAAAAAACTGTTATATTAAAAGAAGCAGCAGAGACGCAGACACTCTGAACGGTACGCGTTGCTTTGTTGCTGCGACTGCGACGACTGCCTATTGTTTATTGTCGTTGTTGTGTTTCATGCTATTTTTCACGGCTATGTGAATTTGTACCCCCCACAGCAGCAGCAACGATTCAGAGAGTGAGAGAGAGTCGCTGGGGGAGCAGTGACTGCGATTGTATGTTGGTGTGTGTGTGTGACTGCCAAAATAGAGAACGCCAAAATGGCCAATTGTTGTTGGTCACATAGTTTTGTGCATGTATGCACATATATACACACACACAAACACACATAGCTAGGTAGGTATGTATGCATTCGTTTGTGTCTGTATGTCGTTGTTGCTGTTTTCGCTGCAGCAGAGGACCAGCTGCTCTGTAGTTTCTGCGTCCCTTTAGCAGCCTTTAATTATTTTTCACTTATTTGCTTTCGGCTCATCTTTGCTCGCTGCTTTTATCCTGCTTTGTGCCTGGTCGCGAAACCTGCGCGCGAGCTCGCACTCTTGCTTTCCTTGTCGCACACGTATTCTGGTTCGGGCAGACAGAAACAGTGAACAAGCGCACGCACAGACACACACACACAACATAGATACATATATACACTAATGCACCGCTCCCGCACACACATACACACGCACACAAACAACAACAGCACAACATCAATATATTGATGTACATATATCAATGCCTGTATGTGTGACCAAATGTGTATGCGTATGTGTTTGTCTCTCTATGTGTGTGTGCACGAAATGCGTTAAAGAAAACGTTGAAAAAAACCTTTTTGTTTGCCCGTTTCGATAGAATTTTGCTTTGTCACACCACTTATGCACTCCTATTTATTAGTTCTTAATCGATGCAGAATTTAGTTATGATTTCAGTTTGCATTCGCTGCATTTTTACACAGTTTTTATGAATTTACACGGGACTTTGTTTTTATCCATCACAAAAATCGCGTTCGCGTTCGTACTAGTGATGTACAAAAAACCATCGCAACCACGACTAACATTTCTAAGCGATTGCTATCGTAACAAAGCGATGACAAGCCGATAGAAAATAAAAATAAACGATGCGCGGCTCCGATAGCCCACACAATCGATATTTAAAATACATTGTACCAAATGTATAAAGGCAAACAAAAATTTTATTTATTTTAATTTAACATTTCAATTGAATAATTAGATGTTTTTTTATTTATAGATCCCTAAGAGCAATCAGTATGCGTTCGCAGTCGACATTTTTCCGCACACCCAATCGATTCAGATCCTTCCGTTCCATAGAAACCAACTCAACCAGATCGATGTGCGCCTTCTCAAAGGTATCCACATACCCCTCCAGACCAACAAGCACCAGCACGTCCCGCACACTGCTCGCATTATTGATCACATGGGTGTGACGCGTAGCCATCAACGAGCGGCGACGCGACTCTTTGCACAGTTCACTTTCAACTTCATCCAATTGCTGCAATGCATCCAAGCTGGTATTGAAATCCTCGAGTTTTGCGTCAGATGGCTTCAAGCTGGAAATCGATTGCTTTTGCTTGAACAACTTCTTGCAGATCGATGGCGAGGCGGTCAATTTTCCAATATTCTCAATGGGCGACAGATTTGGCGAATGAAGCTTATTTGAAATTGGCGTGGAGCACTGCACATTAAGTGAAATTCTGCGCGCCTTTGCGTATTTGGGTGTACGATTAAAGCTACGCAAACGCTGACCAATTGGTGTGCGAAATTCCTCCATATTGACAAACTCAACAAAACAAAATAAAAACGAAAACTAACAAAATTCTTTGTGTTAAGCACAGGCTTTGGTCGCCATTTGCTTGTTGGAAATTGTGCCGTTAAGTGTGCTGCAGAGTTGTATTTTTAATGCGAGCTTTGTAAATAACTTCGACCGACTGTCCCATAGATGTCGCTAACTCGGTTTCTAATTATTGTGTTTCATTTTTTGCGTCTTTATAGATATATTTGTGTTGTGGAACAGTAAACAGAAAATTGGCGCGCATGAAATCTCTGATTCTGTTTCGCTTAGGTTTATACAACTGCAGAATAAGTGGTGCCACCTGTCGTCGTCGGCACAACGGCTTGCATTATTATTCCAGGCTCTTGTTTACAGTCCAAGACAACCTATCGATATCAGCTGTTAAGCTAAGGAATCAAACTATCGCATTGCAAACATTCTGCGCTCGATCATTGTTTTGCGTTCGCAGCCAACTTAAAGTGTCTCAAATGTGCGCTAACAGAGCTCTGTTTACTAACAAATTGCATTCGGCGCTAAAAAAGCAGCTGGTTGTCCTTTGCAATCAGCAATGAATTATTTTCCCAACTATTACTCCATCGAGGACATATTTGTGACCCAGGAGAAGATTGAATGCAAGGTCAATACACGACTACAGCGCATGGGCAAGTAGCAATTGAATAGTTTTATCTGCTACCGACACTTTATCAATTTGTTTTGCAGGCTTTCTGGATGCCGGCGCCGAAACGGAGGATCTGGAGCCCGGTCGTACCATTAATTTGCCGCTGTGGTACATCAAGGAGCTGAAAGTGAATAATGCATATTTCACGATTGCCGTGCCCGAGATCTACAGAAACGTGCACAAGGCCGTCTGCGAGGCGGAGACCACCCACATTGAACTGGGCCGCCTGCATCCGTATTTCTACGAGTTCGGACGCTACCTGACCCCGTACGATCGCAACCATGTCGTTGGCCGCATCATATTCGAGACGCTGCGCCAGCGCGTGCGCCACCTGCTCGACATATCCAAGAACGATGCGGACAGCAAGCCCGAGCACCGCCTGGACAGCATCGAGGCGAAGCTGCACGAGGCGGGCGTACGCACCAATACCCTGGTAGGCCAATCCCCAGCACAATCCGCGATCCACTAATCCCCCACTCGCTCTCTGTAGTACATCAACTGGCTGCAAATGAGCGGCAATAACATACGCATCTCGCAGCTCGTCGAGGAGCATCAGAAGAAGCGGAAGCGCGCCGATCGCAGCGACGACGAAGCCGGCGCCGGGGAGGATCCGGACGCGCCTGGCAGTAAAAAGCGTAGCATGTGAACGGAAAAACCTTAATTTAAATTATCACTTTTATCATAGTTGTAAAATAAATTAACTACAAAATGGAAAAGAAAGGATGAGCGCTCTAGTCGGCAGTACCCGACTAAGAGGTACCCTGTATGCAGCTACGCGTTGGATATTCCATTAAATGGTTGGACAATCCATGATTTATCTTCTTATATGAAAACATATTTTTTTTTTCGATTTTTTTATGATTTAAGCAAAATTTTTTAAATTGATTGATTTACAAAAATGCAACTTTAAAGGTAAATTTTTCACTCAAAAATCATGTCAAAATCGGATCCATATTTCTCATATTACAAACTCCCATAGCTATGTCAAAACTTAACCGATTTTCATGATGTTTAGCACTTTGATCATCATCGTTTGATCCCTAGATTAATTCTGCATTCAAATTTATATTCTTTACTCAAAATCTCTTCTTACTTATTTTCGAAAAAAAAATTTTTTTTACTTTCAAACTTTAAAAGTGATTCCGAGCGGGTCAATTTTTTTGTTTTGTCCAAAATTAATAAAAAATTTTATGTTTTTCTAGATTTCAATTTTATATTAGAAAAAAAGTTGTTTCAATAGAACGATTTTTATCGATTTTAGATAAACTTGATCTGTGGCCATGGCTAAATCAAATCTAGATCGAGAATATATATGCATACAGAGTAAAAATCAAAGAAATAACGATATTCGGCAAGCCAAGATCTACAAATTATATGAAATCATATAAAATAAAGAACTCAATTTAAGTCAATTCAATTCGAATTTTTTATACGTATTAGAAAATGCCAATAAATATATAGATTATCGTAGCCTTTTTGGAATAGATTGCATATTTCTTTAATGTTTCGCATAAAAATAATCAGTTTTCTTTTTTGTGTGGGTTTTTCAATATAATTTCAAAAGTGTTTTTTTATCATATATAGAAAGAAATACTTTGTTCTAATGGTTAACGTAAACACAATCATATTTCATGTGAAAGCTCGAATATCCATGCTTAAATACACATATAAAAAGTCGGGTTTGATTTTATATATATTCTTTGATCTCAATACAGAATTTCGTGTATAGTTCGGTTTCAAATCTTTTTTCTTAGTTTTTTGGAATTTTATGATTCCTCCGAGGAATACAAGCAACAACCATCCATAAAATATTGAAAATATCCTTCTTCTTTATTTTCTAAATATGTTTTTACCAATCAAATTTTCGTTATCGGTTAAAGAAATTTGTTTTTGGTTTTTATACCCTTGCAAACGTTTGTATTTATTTTGTCACGAAATAAAAGCCATATAGATTCTTGATCAGTACCCAAGTTCTATTAACTGTCTAATTTTGAATCATCAATTAAAACTTTCGGATTGGATTAGAATATTATACTATATATGCTGTGCTTCACTATATATCGGAACAATCGAGTTTTTTTTTTGTGCCAGCCTATATCATATTTTTGCAAGGGTATTTAATCTTCGGCAACCCAAAGAAAATGTTTTTTGTTGTTGTAAATATTTTACGAAACAGAAAAAAAAATATTACATACATTTAGTATATATATAGCTTGGTATATAGATTAGGTTTGGATAGTATAACATGTAGATATAGAGATATATATTTTGTATATGTGTTTATATACTCTCTCTCTCTCTCTCTCTCTCTTTCTCTATCTGTCTCTTTCTTTATTTTTTCTCTCTTTTTGTTGCAGCAACGTGGAACACTAAGCGCACCTTTCAAGGCAACAGTTTTTTGAAGCATTTGTTTTGAAATTTCCACAAAACCGATTCTCAATTTGACTACTTAACTATTTTACGTACAACATATATACTATATATATATATATATATATAGTTCTTGTATATTGTGTTTATATAGTTAACTCATTTGTGCTCGTTTCAACTTGGTAAGCTCTATTTTCATTTTGGAGAGAAATCGTTAACCAGGCTAAAAATGAAACATTTTTCAACATTGAATATTTGTGTGCTGGAAATGCCATTATTATCTGTTATTATAATAGCTTTATATTGGAACAGTTGGAAGATCATTTCGTGAACGATCTCAAGCATCGTAATATTTGATTTCTTGATTATTCTCTGATTATCATTATTAATATTTTTTGCTGTTATTATTGAATCAGAATTTGTCTTATCACATTTTTTCTATATATGCTCAATTGAATCCGAGTTCTAATCGTTGAGCGATTGTTTACAATAGCGAGTAGTTGGGGGCTGTATTTGCAGCGCATTTATAGCATTTTGTGTATATAGACGTTATATATATATATTTATTCTTAGTTCTCAATCGAATCAATTTTGTTAAGGTACAGCAAGTCTCGGCATGCCGAGTTATTTTTTCTCATCTATTCTAATATATTTGTTTGTTTCTTCATAAATTTGCTTTTCAACAATTAAGAGCGCCTTTTCAGGTGCCTGTTAAAGTTGGAAAACGTTCACACTGAAAATGACCGTTAATTAAAATGACAGTGCTGCCATTTAACAATTGCATGGGCAGCACTTTGACAGCACACTAATTGTGAACTGTTGTTCAAAGCAGCTATATATATCTTTATATAGATTTTGGTATATCTATTAAATTTCTACATTTTCGCATTGTGCTGCCAACTTTTGGAAACAGTGTGACCACAAATTTAACATGAACTTTAACAGGTACCTGAGAAGGCGCAACTTAAATCTAATACACACACACACACATTCACATATATATATATATGCTGTTCATTAGATTGACACACAAAAAAATATATATAGATATATGTAGGGTATATCGATTACATAGCGATAGTAACATTTAATGTTTTTCATTTTTGACTTGGTTTTTTTTTTCTTGTAGGTACCGTTTGTCTACAAGTAAACATATTTTTATTTGTTTGTTTCTCTTTTTTTGTTGTTAATTTTGCAACATTTTGTGTTGTTTTCTTTTTTGTTGTCTTGAATTTTAAGCAAATTGAATAACTAAACAAATGTCTTGTTAGATTGTACAGCTGCCTAAAAAAGCTGCTCAAATAACGTTAAAATTAGCTGTAGTTATTAAATATATATGTATAAACAAAAAGCAGGACTTGTGCAAATCGTGCCACAAAATTAAAAAAAAAAAAAAGTATTAAAATAAAATAAAAGCATAGAAGTAATTTATATAGGTATACACAGGTGTATACATATATATATATAATATATATAGCTATGCATGCGTCTCATAAACTTTAACAAAATTATTTTTTGACAATTTTTTGCACTACTTTTTGCCATTGATTGTGGCGGTGGGCGTGGGCGTGGCCGTTAGGGCGTTCGGCGGCAGGTCGTTGCCAAGCGCAGTTGGCCGCTTCCCTCGCTTGGGCAGAAACACCTACAAACAGACACGAAAATAAGTGAAAGAGTCAACAAAGAGTGTGTAAGAGAGAGAGAGAGAGAGAGAGAGAGAGAGAGAGAGACATACCTTGAGGGCACCCATTACCATCAGATAGAACCAGTAGAGCTGCGGCAAGAACAGGATGGCGATGCTGATGATGCAGCCGCGTGGCAAGCCGCACATGGCCGCCCACATTGAGGCGGCATCGATGGCCAGACTGTAGCGCCACATCACATATGGCCACATGCAGACGCGACAGACGAAGAACGTGGCCAACATGAGCAGACCGTTGACCACATAGACACGGGAGTCCTTCAGGCGCATCGTGCTCAAAATGCTGCGCAGCGAGACGAACGGCGTCGAGAACTCCATCATGAACATGTAGCTGTAGATGCAATGGCCACCGCCGCGAATATACTGCAAGATTGATAGAAGATTAGAAGCGGGCTAATTACAACAATATGGGTTCGAGCCGGAATGCGCAACAGTTCTTAAAAAAACAAAACAGGCCTAAAACGTTTATTATAACAAATAACAATTGTAACAGTGTGTACACATATAATACAAATTTAAAAAGTAACAACAAAAAACAAAAACGGTTTATGGTTGGTTTCGAACCTACAACTCAGCAGCGCCATCTATCGGTCAATTAGAATTAGATTTAAAATTTACTTACCGTCACCACGAGCAGTCCAAAGGTGCCGATGAATACGTGATGTATCATCATAACCGGATGGGTGAGGACATACTTTAGGAAATCCCAACGACCATCCTTGGGTATCTG
Source organism: Drosophila micromelanica (assembly GCA_004143825.1). Classification (NCBI taxonomy): domain Eukaryota; kingdom Metazoa; phylum Arthropoda; class Insecta; order Diptera; family Drosophilidae; genus Drosophila; species Drosophila micromelanica. The sequence continues at coordinate 27,755 of SCDY01000493.1, forward strand.
GACGCAGGCGCCATCATAATCGCATATCTCGTGTGGAGTGCCCGGGGTGCTGCCATTATTATTGCCCGATCGCATCGCGCCCAAAGTTCTGTCGCCCGCCCCCCCGTTGCCAGCGCCGCCGGCCTTGTCGTAGTAGCTCCTGGCGTGTCCATTGGTCAGCGGCACCGAATTGGCATTGGTTAAACGCAGCAAGTGCAGCTTGTCGGCAATCTTCTGGGTGTGGACCTTGTACATCGACCAGATGTCGTACATAAAGTAGGCGGTGCCGAACCATCCATACGCCTCCATCAGGAAGTGAGAGGCATACACAAAGGACTTGCTGCACGTCGACTTGCAGACGATGAGGCCAACCAGAAACGAAAACGAGGCCTGAATCGCCGAAACGATCCTGTAAAGGAAAACAAATGCGAGATTAGCCGTTGACAAAGTGTCTATATATATCTATATATTTATATTTTATATATTATATATTATATTTTTGAATAAATTCATTTAAAAGCTGAACCATGAAAATAGCTTTTCAACAAATTCTTTGTTTCTAATTCAAGTGCAAAACAAATCTATAAATTAAACCGTAAAGTAAACTGTTTGAGTTTTTATAAAATTGTTGAGGTGGAATAAATGGGCGCGTAACTAAATTATATGTATATATTATTCTTTATGTAATAAATGGCAATGGAATGGGTATAAAAATATTTTTCAGAGCGCACTCAAGAATTTACATTTAACTTAACATACGCTTAACAGAGCTATGCTAACAGCGCTGTTAACGCTGGCAGAAACAGAAAGAATGACAGTTGGAGAAATTTAAGGGAAATTTATGTATCGAACTAGGCGACTAGGATAAGGACTAGGTTAAAAATGATAAATAACAGTAAATGCAAAATATTTCGGTTGCTTTATTCCATTTCTTTTTATTTTCTGTTCATGCCCAAAAATCTTTCTCTCACAAACAGGAAGAATAAATGTGACAGTTGGGAAAATGAACGGGAAATTTATATATCGAACTAGGCAATTAAGATAAATAACAGTAATCTCAAAATAATTCGTATTATTGAAACTCTTGTAATTTGTATGCTTTAATTTTATTTAATTTTTCTTCTGCTCAAGCTGAATAACCTCCTTCACACAACAGACATTAACAACAGGTTTGCTCGTTTCCAGTCCCATTTCCAATTAATTTCACTTTTAGGGTTTGTCGGGCGTCAGCACTGGCGACCATAGAAGAGGACAGGTAGGCATTGCTGTCGCATCTGCTGCTCCCGCAGGCCCGTGTGGGTGGCCTCAATGATCAGCGGCTCGGCGGGCAGGCTCCGCAGACAGCAGCGACGTCTCGGATAGTAGTTCTCGCTAATTGGGCGCTGCGGAAGTCGGTTGCTCTTGGGATTCCACGGTGCCGGGGCAGGAGCATTCTCCCAGGTATCCGGCACGTAACCGGGCGGATGCGGTGGTGGACCGGCCGGAACTCTGGCCATGCGATTCCTGTGCAATTGATCGAGAACAGCGGTCACCAGCAGGGGCACATCGGTGGTGATGGTGCCGCCCCTTTCCCGGGTCTCATCGCTCGTTGCAATTTGCCGCGTGGCCGTGCAATGTGTACTGAAATCCAAATCGGAGACCAGCGACACCGCCGGCGGGGATGGGCGTTCTGTCCTTCGAAATTTCGTGCTTGGAAAATCGCTGCGCTTTGACATTAGCTGCGAGTTCATCGGCAGGCGGCTCTCCTCCAGCTGCAGCTCTTCGGCGGTCTTCGCACGCGTCGTCAGTCGCCCGTACCGGACCTCCTTCTTCTCGTCCGGATAAATCATCTCCTCGTGGGCGGCGTAGCGACTAACTGTGGACGGCACCGCGAACAGCGATGGCGGCCGTGCCCTGGCTTTAGCCTGGACGGGACTGGACGTCTGCTGTCCACTGGCGATACGTCCCGGCGGCTGTCCGCTGTCCGACGCCCGTCGCTTGTTGGCGTCCACACTGTAATTGTAACTGTAACCGTAACTGGGCGCTGAGACAACCGGAGGGGGCTTAGCTCCCTGGCAAGTGACCAGCCCTGAATCGGATGGCTTCTGTGCCACAAAATTGACGCGACGACCATCGTTGGCCTGTCTTAGGATGTGTTTCAGCGGCTTCGATGCCGATTTGAGTATCGAGCTTGGCAGCATTGGCTTATTTGCGATCGGTGGCGGTGGCTCGAGGGCGCTTCTCGAACGGTTTCGATTCGTCGGAGGATACCCAAAAGATTCGCTAAGGGCGGGCAAAAAGTCGCTGCGCCTGCTCAGCGGGGACATCAACTGATTTATGGTGTGGGAAACGTTCCGGTTAGCGGCTAAAACCAGCCCGGAATCGTTCTCATTAACGGATACCGAGTTTCGACCGTTCCGATAGCCCGTGGCATTGCCTGTTGTGGCCATCGCTCGACTTGGACGCCGCCTCACGCTCCGCTCTTGTCGGGGGTAGCGCTCCGTTTGCCTTGGCTGATCCTCATATCTGGACGTTGCCAGCTCGTTTGGGTTTTCCGATTTGCCGGCCTCATCGTACAAACAGCACGCTGAGGAACAGGGCGTCGCATAGCCGTTGAGTGTCCTCCTTTCGTTCGTGGTTTTGAAGAATTTGCTGACCGATGGATTTCGGCTCATCGACTGTGTTGCAATAGAGAGTTCGCTGTTGTCCTGGAATTGGACATCACAGCCGGAACGCGAGCGGCATCTGGTAACGTGGCGACCATGCGACGACGATGGATATTCATCGTAATCGTCATCCTCATCAATGCTATTGACGTATCTTTGATCGTGCCGCCTCTCAAGGGACTGATAATGACGACGAACCCTTTGCTGATCCTGCTCCTGCTGATATGATTGATCCGATCCCACCATCTGACGTGGCGGCGGTCGACGTGTGCGCAGCGTATACTGCGGCTTTACGGGTGTTGCCCTTACCTTGAGCTTGGGAAACTTAACGGATGCCTCGCGTCGCAGCTTCACCAGCTTCTCGCTGACGGGCGGCTTTTTGGTGAATATGAACGAGGCTAGGCTGCGTCCCTCCCAGCGCTGCTGTTGCGATCGCATCTCCTCGATGCCGTTATAACGTGATGTGGGTTTGTTCACGTATCGGGTTATGTTCGCCAAACGCTCCTCGTTCCGTTCCACGGTGTCCATCGAGGTCGCATTGCTGTTGTCCTGCTTTAGCGCGGTCACAATCCGTTGCTTTTCCATGCTGTCCACGCTGTGACGCCCTTTGAGCGCCTCATCCCGGCCGTACTTTTCAGCCTGCCTAACAGGTTTGTGATTGACCCTGCGCTGGACATTGGAACAGTCTGTTGAATCGCTGGTCGCGCTAACAGATCGTGCCTGCTTCGTATTGTGGTCGCGTCTGTTTTGGGGGCTAGGCCTCTGCCGGCCGGAGTTGCGTTGATCGGATTCGGTGCTTGGCGAGTTTTTATGGTATTTGCGTGATCTATCTCGACTTGTGCCCGAGGTCACCGAGCACTCGCCATCGCTTTGGCCCTTGACGTTGCGTTCATAATCCTGTGGATGAAACAGAGAGACCTGTCGGGCCGTTTCCGTTTCATGCTTGGACGTTAACATCATCATCCTTGGTTGGTAATTGCCCTCAGATCGATATGTTTGCGATTGTTTCGTGTTCGTGTTGCTCTCAATGCGATTCTTTCGGTTTGCTGGACTAATGCTACGATTCCGGCTTTGCATTACATTTGGCGTCTGTTTAACGCTGTTGCGTGTCCTCTCCATAAATGTGACCGTACAACGTTTATATTTAGGCGTCTTGGCCCGCTTCCGTGCCACCAGACGCATCAGCTGCGTATAATCGGACGCCATCAGGTTGCGTCGATCCGTCGCTGTCTTCCCAGCTGGTGCATCCACGACGGATGCGGGTCGAGATGCAGGACGTATTGCGGGTCGAGATGCAGGACGTATTGCGGGTCGCGCTTCGGTTCTTGTTTCGGGTCGAAGAGTGCAGTCGGACGTTGCATTGTCCACAGTCTCCTGGCTGGGCGAACCTTGCTCCTGGACGATGGTCAATTGGCTGTTCACATCCGTCAGCTGACTGTTCGAGACGCTCAACTGAGGATTCAGCCTGGTTGATTGTTGCACCATGCCACTGGGCATCATGTGTTGCTGCAACTTGGGCGCTTGTGCCATTGCCGAGCTGGCAATTGCCTGCCACCGGCGACGTCGCTCGTTTGATTGCCTTTTCCTAACTTGACAACAACTGGATGGATCCATTTCCTGCTGCTGCTGCTCCTTCGCATCTTTGTAGAGCTTCCAGTGTGGCCCTGCTTGTTTCTGTTGCTGTTTCCTCAGACGCTTCTCAATTATGGACTGACCCGCATATGTCGCCGGCTGGCGACTGATCGTGCTAAAGCTGTAGAGCAGATGGCGACCCGGTTGAATCGCCCGCTTGCACAGACCCGCAACGCTGCCCAAAATTCCCTTTCGTTGCTTGCAGTTATGATCATCGCTGTGCCTGTTGCTCGCCTCCAGCTGGAGGCTGCGCGTGGTGCGAGACAGAAAGAACCAACCCTTTCGCTTGGATCGTTGTTGTTCCATTGGCTTCGAGTCCGTCATCAACATCGGTTTGGGCAATGCGGCAAATGCGCCAGTTGAGGGCTTGTAGCTGACCCTCGGCCGGTTTTCGATTTCGTACGTTGTGCCTGTTCTCGGCTTGGCCACCGATCGATTCGGGCAGGTGGCGTTACTGCAACCCTCCCTTTTCAATGTAACCGTCTCCGCATCCGTAACCTGCTCTCCCTCAGCATCGTTCTTTTGACTGTTCTCCGGCTCATCCTTGCTGCAGTTTCTCCCACAATTGTTCGCTGCACAATGTTCGCTGCACAACAATTTGGCCCGTTTCACGGGGCAATCGTTTTGCAGACATTCGTCCGATTCGCATTCGCTTTTTCCGTCGCTAATCTCGTCTGTCAACTGGCAAGTGTTGCTCTCCACCAGCTCCGATTCCAGCGAGACATCCTCGTCGGGCTCCTCGTCGCTGTCACAAACGCGATTCGTTTGCTTCGCCGACTGATCCGGCTGGGCGTTGGCCAGCGATTGATCGCCCAGGCAGGGCTCGCCGGCGATCTCCTCGCAGGGGCAGCGGGGACCAGTTTTGGACCAGTAGCGTATCGGGAGTCCGTACAGCGGATAGCGTTCGCTCATGCCGTCCTCATAGCGCTTAAGCAGGCTGTAAAACTCCGGCGAGATGCGGCGAAAGCACGCCGGATCGAGTCGCCGATGGGGCACCTCGCGCAGACTGTAATTCCTGCGCGTCCGGCGTCCCACCGACGACTCGTTCCGTCGCATCGCCGCCAGGCACTCCTCGCCCATCGGCTGTCCGTCCGCCTGGAACAGGCACTCCGCACACGGCGAGCTGCGCCGACGCGGTCGCAAATATCCGCACGTCCGGTGGCCGTAAAGTTGGCCCGCATTAACCACGCCGCCCGCGAAGCGAATCTTTGGCACGCAGCCATCGAGTTGCGGCTCGCAGACGGTGATCTTCCGGCGCAGTGTTTGCTCCGTGGCCACCAACTCCTCCATGATCCTGTCGTGATCCGCGTCCGCTCGCTTCACACAGCTCTTGTCCGCTGGCAGCTTTGGCGGCCAGTTGGGCGGATCTTCGCAGTTGCAGCTCGGTTCGCCGCGACGTCGCTGCTGCCGTTGGCGCTGCAGCAGCTGGCGACGCCGGCGCAGCTCCTGGCCATAGGTCAAATACTGCACGCTGTGCTGTAGAGACGACGAATCCTGGCGTCGCTCCCGTTCGAAGGATACCGTCGAGCTCTCGCCCAGCTGGTTCTTGGTTCGTTGCATTTCGCAGAGTTCCGTCGGCGTCACCTGATCGATGAACACCTTCTGCTTGCGAAACCATTCGGTGGCCAGCTCCGGCACCAGCAGCCGTTCCGTTTTCCGTTCCCGGCGGAGCAGCTGCTCGAACAGCTGCTGGCCGGGCGCACGGCGACGCAGCAGCGACGATGCCGATCTCGTTGGGCGCGGCGTCGACTTGCGTCGGACGACGACGGTGACGGCGACCTGCGGCGGATAGTTGTCCATTGTCTTGGCCAGAAAACGTTCCTCGCAGCTCAGAGCGCCCACATCCGCCTTCTCCACACTCTCCGCTGGGCACAAAGTCATCTTGTTGCTGTTGTTGTTGTTGTTGCTGGCCGGGTTTGCTGCAATCGCCTGCTGGCTATCGCATAGTAGTTCACCCTCGAGGCTGAGGGCGCTCGAGTTTCGATTAACACTCACTGTTAATTTCGAAATGCCAAAAACTCAATAAAATTCAATTTTGAAGTTCGTAAATTTACTTTTTTTTGTAAAATCAAGCGTTAAAAACGTTGAGCAAGTTTTTATTTTTGTGCTCGTTCACGAAGTGAAAAAGAGTATGTTTGGGTTTTTTTTTGGCACGGCCCGTTTATTGAAGCTACAGTTTTGAAACTTGGAATGCGATATACTTGGGCAATCTTTAAATGGTAAAGGATTACGGTTTACAGATTATCCTATGCTAGCAGCATAATAACAGGTTGAAACAGATTTAATTTTTTTTTGTTTGAGATATAGATTTTTGGATTTTAGAGTTTTAGTTACTGAAACTCTAAAATTGTGGAATATATCGATTTTCACAGTTTACCCAAGACAAATTGATTTTCTTTTTAACTATTTGCCACCAAAAAATAATTGTGCGACTTTTAGAGGCTTTTTTTAAGCTGTCCAAAAAAAAGTGATGTGTCTAGCTTTAAAACTAGTGATGCTGGAAAATAATGTTTTGAACAAAAAGACAATCCTCATCAGAATCGCTTGAGTTTTGGCAAAGTTGCGACTGGGGAAAGTTGAGACCTATCCTTATATGGGAACTCTAGGGTATATATTCGAAAATGTTTGACATGAATTTGGACCAAAAATTTTATTTTTAAACTGAAATGTAGAATTAATTTAGACACCGAACCATGAACAAAAAGACCATCCTTGACAAAGTTACGAGTAAGCTAAGGCCAAGCTGCAGCACAAGCAGTTTCTGTGTTCATGTGCACACACACATGCAAATGTAAAATTTTGTCTAGCGTTTTTCTTGATATTTATTTTTTTTTGCATAGTATAACTGAATTTTGTTACAACGATATTAATTGAAGGAGTGGCCCAGCCGTTGGGAGTTGTGCAGCTGAAGTTGGAGGGCCCGGGTTTGAATCCCGCGTGGAAAAGTGTACAAATAATAATCAATAATTATTATAAATATTTATAATTTTTATGAATTTTTTTTATCGTTTCCTTGAAATTTATTTGAAAGATGGTTAAGATATTTTAGATCAGAGAAGAAATTAAATGGGATAAATGCCGTCGATAAGAGTTTCGCAACTGAAGCTGTGCGTCGCAGGTTCAATTCCCGGCGTGGTAGATTTCATTTATCTTTCGCTTTTCTTACACTTACTCACGCTCTCTCTTTCTCTCTCTTAGTCGGTTTGATTAAGAACCTGATTAGTGACATTTGTAAGTTTTGTGTAATCGGGTTGCCTTTGCTGGGTAATATTTTATTCATTTGGCATTCCACAGAAAACAAGCAACAACAAAATTATTGAATATGTGCTCCTCGTGCCGCGGTAGCTGCGGCGGCTGCTTTGATATCTGCCGCTGCCGGGGCTGCTGTGGTCGAAACACCGAAGGGCAGTGTCGCAAGCACATGGAGAAGCTGCGCGGCATCGATAAATATCATTGGTTCGAACAGTGCACCACCGTCGGGTGTCCAGAGTGTCCGGGTGAGGGGGACGACAATGGCTTCGAATGCGAATGCATTGACCGGCGCAATCGACACATTATCGAGGCGCTCAGCTGCCTCTTCAAATGCTCAATCCAGTATATTGTGTCGACCCTGTTCAAATTGGCCTATCATCAGTATCATCGGCCGTTGTGCCGATTTCCGCGCGATCGTGTCTGGGATGTGATGAAGCACGTGAAGGCCCCATATACGGAGCTGCACGATCTGGAGATATACGACAGCATGTACGATCGTTGCGGCCTACCGATCGATCCATTGCACTTTCACAATATCTATAAGATACTGCGTTTGATGTTCTTATCGTCGGTGCTAACGCTGGATCAGCAAGAATATCTGCTGCAAATGCTGCAGCGTCTCAATGCGCATGCCCACTGTCCCGTCCATGTGGAGATGTTGCTGCAGACGATCGGCAGCATCAATCTGAAGAAACTGGTGTGCAGCATCCAAGACCAGGAGGCGCTCACCCGGAGATTGTACACGTCCCGGCAATGCGACGAGATCTGTAGCCTCTATAACCATGTGGGCGCCATCGATAAGAAAGTGATCAAGCGACATCGCACCAAACGGCACGATCAATTCAATAAAAGGACTAAGCCCGCGGAACACATCGAGGATGCAGCCGTACGGCAATCGATATTGAATCGGCAATTTTGCACAAGGCAACCGATCGATCCAGCTGATGCGATCAGTACCCCGAGCAGCGTTAGTCGACGCAGCACCAGTCAAGGCTCCAAATCCATGCGACATTCCAGTACAGTACGCTATAGCAAGGGCGTCCTCACCAGATCGTTCTAATTTATCTCAGCTCAGCTCGTCGGATCGTCCTCAGAAGCAATTCACTAATCTTGCTGTTGTTTGCAACTTCAATTTTAAATTAAATGTTGTATTTATTTGTGTAATGACAACCAGAAACTACTCCCGCCTTGGAATATATACTAGTGTACACCCGGCAATTCGAATAATTCTAGATCACATTTTTTGATTCGGATTTTTGATTATCCTTTACTTAAGATCAAAATACAATTTTTTCCCAATAGAATAATAAGTACATTTTACATAAAAAGACATTTCAATTAAAATTCGATCGCTGCTTTTTAGGAATCTGGAACGGGCAGCTCTTCCTAAACAGAGGCAGCTGCTTTGGTTAGTTCTCTGCGATTCTCAAAAACTCTACCTAGGACTGCAGCAGTTAACCGAAAGGATTGGTTATTCTGAACCAGGAAATTTAGTAATTGATGTTCTTCTCAGCTTAGATTAAGCTTAGGATCTGTATAGGTAATTTCCAGCAAATAGGTACTTGGGTATCTCGATAGGAATCTAGCAACTTTCTGGAAATTCCCTCCATTCTATCAGCCCTATTGAGCTTTGATAGTTCTATAAAAATCTAGTATCTTCCAGGAAATTTAGCAACTTTTTAGAGCTGCAGCATTTCCATATTTTAATAGGCTATTCAAATTTTTATGATTTTGATCACATATAGAAATTATGATTTCAGTATCTGAATAGGTTTTTAGTTTTACCAAGGAAAACGAATTGCATAAGGTCTAAGAATTGAATACTAAAACGTTTTTAACGTAAATTTTGCATCTGCCTATCGATAAACATTATCGATATCACCGTATCGATAGTTCATTGACAAAAACCAACACCCAGATAGCCTTTGATTTAAATCAAATTAAAACAAAACAAAAAAAAAACCAAAAACAAAACCCCAAAAAAATTACAAAAACATAACCATTCGGAAATTTATTGGAGGGTATATAGTTAAAATTTAGTTTTCAAATGTCTTTGGAAAGGTCGAAATTCTTTGCGGGGGCGCGGAGCGTCGAGACGAACGCGTTCTACGGATCCATCGCGGGCACGCGACAACGTTACGGCGGCGCATTAATGCGACAGCAACCAACAGCAGCAGCAGCAGCAGCAGCAACCAACGAATTGCAACGGCGCGCAGCAGCCGCAAAAAAGGTGCCGATGAGCCTGGAGAAGTTGTCCAGGCGGCTGGCGGCTATAAATAGGCGAGGAACAGGAGCGGGTGCTTCGGGTAAACAGCAGCCGGCAGCAACAAGTGGCAGCGGCAACAAGCGTGCAACGCCGCCAAAGAAATCGATTGCAACGACCAGCATCAGCACCAAAAAGTGCAGCAACAGCAGCAGCAGCAGCAAACAGAAGCCAACGGGACGCGTTCGACGCGGACGCGATGAGAAGCTGGTGACCAAATGGTTGCTGCTGCCGCAGAGCAATTTTCGGCAATGCAGCGAACCTTCATCGGAGAACGAGCAGCAACAACAGCAGCAACAACTGCAACAGCAACAGCAACAAAAACAGCAGCAACAGCAGCAGCAAACTCTGCTGTTGCAGGCGGACATCGTTCAGACGACGGCGTCCGTCGACAACAGTGGATCGAAGGCCAGCTCGAACAGCAGCACAAATCTCAGCAGCAGCAACAGCAGCAGCAACACGAAAAGCGTATCCCTGGAGAGGTCGCAAGGGTTCATCAGAGGCGACAACAAGAGCGTTAAACTAACAGCAACGGTGATCAAAATAGTGCCCGAAGCGCCAAAACGCTCAGCAACAGCAACAACAGCAGCAACAGCAACAACAGCAGCAGCAGCAACAGCAGCAGCAACAACTGTTGCCCACAAGCAATTCACGCCCAAGCGTGTGCAGGTCAAGTCGCAACAGCAACAGCAGCAGCAACAGCAGCAGCAGCAGCAGCAGCAACAGCAACAGCAGCAACAGTTATCGAAGGCTGCGCCGCCAGCAACATTGGCGTCCAAAATTGTGCGTGTGGAACAGCACAAGGTGCCAAAGACCATTGAGGATGGCATCGATATAAGCTATCAATATTTTGTGAACAGGCCGCTGGCGCGTGGCAAGAAACCGCTGCCGATACGCTATCTGTACCGGCCGATGGTGCGGCGTCTCAATCAGCCGGTGGCAGCAACATCGCGACATTCGCGTCGCAGCGGCGGCAGCAGCAAAAAGTCTCAAACGGATAGCAAAACGGAGCAGGCCGAGCAGCTGGAACCAGAGGCGGGAGATGGCTCATCGCCGGGCAGCAGCGATGTGGAGTCGTGTGACTCCGAAACGGAGCTGAAGCCGGAGAAGGAGGAGAACAACTTTGAGCCGCCGCCAATTGTGATGGATGTGAAATATTTGCCGTTAATCAAAGAGCTGCGAAATCATCCGATGCCAGACGAGCAATTGTCACAACAGCAACAGCAGCAACCACAACAGCAGCAGCCAAGCGAAGAGCTGCAAAAGCAGGCAACGCATTTGAAAATGTTGCAACAGCAGCAGCAGCTAATACAGCAGCAGCAGCGCTTGATTGTGGAGCAACAGCAGCAGCTGTTGGCGCAGGAAAAGCTGCGAAATCCGCGGCCGGTGCTCATCGATTTTCAGCCAAATGTGACGCGTCTCGGGGCTGCTGGTGGCGCCAGCATTTGCTATCATGCGCCGATACGAATGTGCGCGGGTGCGACAGCAACAACAGCAGCAGCAGCAGCAACAGCAGCAGCCACAGCAGCAACAGTAACAGCTGCAGCAGAGTTAATGGCAGCCATTACGTGCCAGAATATTGAGCCGCCAAGCAGTTGTGTCAAATCCGTAAGCTTTCATTTGGACAGCAGCAGCAACAACAACAACAACAGCAGCAGCAACAACAGCAGCAGTTGCAGCCGAAAGGAGAACAACAGTAAAACGACAGGCGACAAGAAGCTGAAAAAATGCAAGACGAGCGGCAAGAAGAAGAGCCGCAAATGAAATTTGTTTTCTTTACTTTTACTCTTTTAGCAATTTTTGGTTTTGGCCAAGAAATTAAGCTTTTGAACGCGAGCCCAACAACACTTAAATTTTTTTTTCTTTCCGATTGATATCTTGTTGAAGTCTTTCTTTATTCCCTTGTAAGTGAATTCGGAAATTACAAATTAGCTAAAGTTATTTGTTAAATGGAATTATGTTGTTTGATACGACCGGCGGGGAACTATATATATATATATATATATATATATATATATATATATATATGTTGATGATTTCATTTGCGCCATGAATGTGGGTTTTTATTTAAAGTTTGCACGAGGTCAGGGTCAGCTTTGGGGCAAGGCCACAGCAGAGCACAATGGCCCAGTGGGTGGTTGGGTGGCAGGCAGGTGGGTTTTTTGCTGAGTGGCTGTGGGGCAAGTTGTTTAGGTGTGCTCCACTCTATGACATAACGCCCCATTAAACAAAGGATGCACCATCTACAAGCATCTAGAATGTTTGTGGCTGCCTGATAAAAGATAATGCCTGGCATAATAGCAAAAACATATTGATCGTATAGACAATATCCAATATACAGCTGAAATTAGCCTAGCCATATTTACACTCGAAGAAAAACGTGACAATCTTATGTTGATAATTTCATAATATATTGGATTTAGTGTTTGTTTGTGCGAAATTAAATGTTCCTCTAATCACACATCACACAATATATATGATATTATATGATATTATATATTGATTCATTCTATATAACTCCCTCAGTTTTAAAACTAAATACATCAAACTTGGCAGACAGATTACTGTTGATATCCCCGAAAGATAGTAAAAACATTTTTTGGATACGCCCACTAAGGGCGTGACAAATTGATGAAAACAAATCTATATAGATTGAGGGCGGAAAATCCATATAACCCAGAATCTCAGAACTAAATCACTGAAATATTAATTATAATATTTGTTGTACTTGTTCCTTAGCATACAAAAATAGTTTTTAAATTAAGCGCAACATACTATTTACAAGAATTTTCGTATTTAAAACCTTAAAAACCTAGAAATAAGAATATTATTCTTTAGTTAGGAAATAGATTAAGCTCACACGTAAATAAAAATAATTAGCAAATATTTGTTGAGAACTTTCCGTGATGATTTTCTTGTAAATTAACTAATTTGCGGCAAAATTTAGATTATTATTATTATTTTTCGACTGATTGTGCCCCTAGCGTAACTAAATATATAAGTGGCTAGGAATTTATAAATATATTGCCATGATAATTTAAATTGTTCTGGCTGATTAAATCAGAGCTCAAAATAAAAAGTTTTTTATATATTTGTAGAGAATTGTGCTAATCAACAAAGATTTTTTGTCGAAATATTTACTGGGAACTAATTTGTATTAATATGGTTTTATAATGATGAATTTCTGAAGTAGTTTGTCGCAGAATAATATTTTAATATTGTTTCCATTTAACAATTTTAATCAGAGAAATTTTTTTCGACTTACAGATATGAATTTTCTACAAATTGAAAACATATATATAAGTTTTTTTCAGTGATTTTGAAAAAAAGCTCTTTGAAAAAAATGTTTTTTTTTTTTATATTCTATTTTGTTCAGCAATTTCTCTCTTATCTCGAACACACCTCGCCCAATAAATTTGTCTGTGGCACTCCTTTGGGTTGAGATGTCGTGCCAACAATTCATTCTGTCCCGGCCAAGTTCCCCTATATTATATATGTAGTATCAATGGACAGTTTCAATTACGAACTTGGGCATTGACCAGTTTCCATGGGCTGTTGTTGCTAATGAATGGCGCTTGAGGTGTCAATTTGCGGATCGTTGACAAACGGGCCAAAAAGTTCGCATTTAACATTTATAACAATCAGAGGCAATTGTGCTAAATATTGATATCGGTTACTGGGTCGCTCTACGTTCCTCTAAACAGAGCCTCGCCTTGCCGTAATCGAATATATAGAAATGTGCATATAATATATAAAAATAATAATAATAATAATAAAGTGCCACAACTATGTCTAATTAAGATTTATGATGAATGTCAAGGCTGGTCAAGGTGCGAGGGGGTGAGGGGGCAATGTGCATTGTGAGCCACGAGCCTCTCACAAATTGCCATCAGTTTCGTACTATTCGTTAGTCAATAGAACTAAGCACACAACAACATTTCGTTTAGTTGTGCGCCACAATAGTTAGTTATAGTATATATTTTATTTGTATTTTTTTTCTTCTTTTTTTTTTTGCATTTGTTTTAACTGCGCTGTTTACGTACAACAATAGAGCCACACCGACACACACACACTCTCTGAATTACAGCTAGTCCAAAGGTGTAGGAGGGTAGGCTTTTTCTGTCTGTCCGGGGTTTAGTTGATTATCACTGGACTTGATTACACCGCGTGCGTCACAAACTTGTACAATATACTATATAGTATAACACTTTTCGTATCGATTTAGTTGCGTTGCATTTTAGCTAATCTGGACATTCATCTAGTAATGCTGATTAGTTTTGAAAACAAGATATATATTTGTAGGTGAGTTAGAACAGTTTAATAGTAAACTAAGTATAACAGTTTTGAGATAGTATAACACTTTTCATATCTATTTAATTTTGATGCATTTTAACTGATCTAGTAAAGCTGACTAGATTTTAAAACAAGATATAAATATAGGCAATAGTTGAGCTGGAACAGTTTAACAGTAAATTAAGTGTAACAGTTTTTGAAATAGTATAACACTTTTCATATCTATTTAGTTCCGTTGCATTTTAACTGATCTAGATCTGAACAGAATATATATATATTTATATATATAAGCAATAGTTGAGGTGAGACAATAAATTAAGAATAACAGTTTTTGGGATAGTATAACACTTTTGGTAGGACAGTATATATAAGTATAATTTTGATAGGACATAAATTTTTATACATAATTATATTTTTAACATATAAATATATTTTATAACACTTTTAATACGAGACAGTATAATAGCTGTAATGGGGCAGTGTAAAGTATTACATGGATTGTATAACACTCTTTCAAGGGCATTTTAACATCAAATTCAACTAGTCTCGGAGTCTCTCTCTTGTGTATAAATAATCTACATGTATAGCTGTTTGTCAAGCAGCGTATAACAGTTCTCGAGTGTTTCTGTGTTTCTGTTGCCATGCCAACCTATTTGCTAACAGTATAACAGTAGTAACTGGCAATTGCCAGCTGTAGTATAACAGATGCGACAGCAATTACTGTTATTTCGTATAATAGTTGCTCTCTCAGCATCACAGTTGTGCTAAAAGTCACATGATCCCACGATTGTATAACACATTTGAAATGCACAGCATGTAAGCATTATCTAGAGTTCAGTTCAAGTATCAAGGAATGCTGAGGGGCAGAGGGCGGGTTAAAGTGATTCCATTCAAAATACGCTAAACAATTCAACACACAGTTTAATTAACGCTCAACAACAACAGCAGCAGAAGGGCAGCGGAGGGGAAGGGGGGGTGGTAAGCCAGACCAGTTTGAATGGTCGCCAATTGACGATTGCAATGCGATTTTGCGATAAGGTTTATTGTTTCATTTTTTCATTTCAGTTATTGTTTATTGAACTGGAATGCTGGATCGTCTTCTTCTTTTTGATCAAGCAAATGATACAAAAAATATGTATTGCATTAAGCTACAAAAATTAGTTAAAAAAGTTATAAAAAAAAATAAGATCAAATATAGAATTGTTCATTGAAAAAAAAAAAAAATTTAACTTAAATTTCTTATTAATTTAAAATAAATTTTCGCATTGTCGAAGCTTTAATACCCTGTACGATAAATTTTGTGAAATACGTAAAACAAAATCTTCGCCCAATTGTTCAAATGTGTGCTATATATAAAGAAGTCAGACTTTGATAAGATTTTGGCAATTGTTTCTATATGATATAGGGCTTCGTTGTTGATAAGATTTCGTTTCTAGGTTAGTTATCTTTGAAAACAAATTTATTTAACTGACCGATCCTATGAAAACTATATGATATAGTAAGTCGAATTGAAAAATTCGGACAATTCTGTACTGCCTGCATTAAGAATGGACATGGATTTATAAAACAAAACAAGAATATATATATATATATATATATATATATGTATAATATATATATGTATAACAATTTCTATTGCAGGCCAAAGATTTGGGTCAGCTTCTCTCTCTAAAAGTTATTTGCCGGCATCAGCTGCCAATTGGCCTGTTGTGAAATCCTTGACCTTGACCCTCTCTTGAGCTGAATCAATGAACGGAGTGCGAGAAGCATCCATAATTCTAATTGAGCAGCATATTCATATTCAAGGCTACTCGCAACACATCAGCGACATTGACCGAAGGCCAATTGTCAGCTCATGAATATTATAATATAAGTTAAACAAAAGAGGAAACAAAATCAATACTAGTTACTTATCTATATATACACTCGGATAATACAAATTACAGCAACTGGAATTTTACCTAGATATTTGTTAAACTTATATGTTCATATAAATTTTAAATTGATGAAATATTCTTAAATTATATTAATTTACTTTATACGTATAATAAAGCATTCAAAAAAGTGTTCCTAACTATTGTTATTTTATAAAATATAGATTTTTGTTCTTTGGGGGGGCATTAGTGAGCGAGGCTGCAAGTTTTCAGCTCAATCTATACAGATCATCAAAAAATCTGTAAAATTTGATGGGTATCATTTACCCCCTCTATGATATACATTTTCACGATTTTTCACGCCCCTAGTGGGCGTAACCAAAAAATATTTGTGCAATTTTTAGAGGAGGTCATAAGTAATCTAGCTGTAAAAATTGCATGTATCCAGCATTAAAACTTAGGGAGATAAATAGACATTTAGAAATGGCCAAGCCCCCCCAAAGAAAAAAAAAAACAAAATTAAGAAAATTTCTGCATTCTATACTTCAAATAATAACAGTTATAATCTATATAATAATATTTACTGTGAATATAGTCTATATAGATAGATATATATATATATATATATTTGAATGTGGGCGCTACTCACTTGTTGGTTATTTCCAGGACATCGGATATCATTAGGCGATACTTGTTGCGGAACTGCTGTCCCCGCTTCGTCTCGAGCAGATATTTGTTGCAGAAATCGGTAAGCGAGACGAAATAGATGAAGCCCAGGGAGGTGAGGAAGAGGCCGCGCTGCAGCGTTATGCGATCGGTGGTATTCGGTATTTGCCAGAGGCTGCCGCAGGCCAAGCTCATCGATCCAATCGAGCAGGCCAGCGAAAAATAGCAGCCGCAACGCAACGGCATCGAAGCTGATGCTGCCGGAGCTGCTGCTGCAACTTCTGCTGCTGCAACTTCTGCAGTTGCAGTTGCTGCTGCTGCGTCCTTGCAGTCGCCGTTATTTGCCAGCGGCTGGCACTGGCCATTTCGGCGCTGCTGCATTATAATTTTTGCTAATGCAGTTGCTGCAGGTGCTGCTGCTCTTGTTGACGCTTTCGAAGCGTTGGGGCGGGGGGAGAGGGTGCAGTAGCTGGTTGGGCTCACAACCTGTTGCCTGGACGGTGCTGCTTTTGTCAAATTTGGCTCTTTGGGTTGCTTGCGTACTTCAGTTGGGAGGCAAGTTCAAGCACATTGTTGCAGCTGTTTGGGGGGAGACAAATGAGAAGACGCTAGTCAGCATTGAACGACTAGCAAATACCCTATATATTTCACACACACTCGAATATATGAAAACGTATATTTTTATATTTATATATTATTTAAAAAATGATTATTTATATATTATTTAAATTATTATTATTTAAATATTATAATAAATTGCTTAAAAATTAAATTAAATTGAAATGGATTTCTTTATCCAAAACCAGTTCTATGAAACTAAAAGTATTTTCAAGCACTGTCTGGTACACTTTAATAAGATCTAAAACACTTTTTAATCACAAATATTTCTAGAACTTTTCCAATAACATACAGCTCCGATTGAATTACAAAATCTAAATAATCTGAATGAAGTTCTTGAACCGCTTGAGAATTGGAAACTGTAATAACTACATTAACAAAATAATTGCTTAGATATGGTCTTAAAACAGTGTTAAGCAACTCTTTTTGAGTGGTAATAATATCATCTAATCAAATTTATACAATGTGTTTATGAAGCTGTTTTGAACCACATTACAATTTTTGTTGAACCGGTTCACACACACAAAACTAAACGCACATTTATATTTTATATATTGTAAATATAATTCGACCCTTATATATACAAATTTATATACAACACATATGTACACTATGTAATGCTTATCGGCCAACGAAGCGGAACTCAATCGGCATACTCATTATCACCCAATTATCATTATCAGTTGCGACCCTCGTTTGTTGTTGTCTGGCGTCTGCTGCCGTTCTTTTTGTTCCCTATTTGATGTACACTTAAAACATATTTTTGGACTTTGTCATTGCTTTTCGCTGTAACACATTAGCAAGGTGTACCAGTGTGTGTGTGTGTGTGTGTGTGTGTGTGGCAGCGTCTACAATCTTATCTAGCATTTAAGTTTATTAGTTTATTGCCACTTGCGTCTTTTGGATTTATCTTTATCACATGCATGGACTATTTTATCGAGTGAGAGAGAGAGAGCGCACGCCTACTGTCAACAAACTGTTAAAGCGCTCTGTTATGCTCTCTGGCTGTTAAATTACATAGTACTTTTGGGGAGGGGGTGAAAAGGGCTGGCTACCTTTCAGGCAAAGTACAAAATTCAAATGCTAATTGAAATTCGCTTTGTATGCAAATGCACTTGCATGTGTGCGAGTGGGAGAGCACAATGAAAACAAAAGTTTTACTCACTCGCACATTGCAAGAATTGTGTGATGCATAAAGCACAAAAATGTAGGTCAAGCACGTTGCATTGCCCAAATAAACAATTGGTACAAGCACACACACATATAAATCTCTATATATGTGCTTGTTGACCAACATTGTTTAGCACAAGTTGCGCGCGCGCACAAGCAACAACAAAACTAAACAACAATTACAATTGCAGGCAGCTGATCAGCGCTGCTTTCTGAGGCAATCAATACCGATTTTGAGCACTTATTTATAAGTTTTCGTGTCACTTTCATTCACACGACAAGAGACGCCCACACACACACACACATACACATAGATGACGCGCGCGCAGTCACGACGGCTGCTGCAGACGCATTTCACACGCACACGCAAAAAAACACATTCATTGATTATGCAATTCCAAGAAGCGCATTGCCAAATTAGTTAGATCCGTGTGCCGCATTATGCACTCGCATGCAAGCAACAACAACAAAAACAACTACAATAAAAGTGATCTAATCTTGCGCACACATTGTCACACACACACATACACATGCACACACACGCGGGTTTGACTGTGTGCGATGCATTTGCCGGCAACGGCAGCCTTTTTGGTTTTTGTTGTGTCACATGACAATTTGACAACACTTTAATTTTTGAACGCAAAACACAAACACTTTTATTCGTTACTTGAAAAAAAAAACCATTTACAAAAACACACAAATATAAAAATAAATTAAGAAATTTGCAAACAGCAGCGACTTTTAAACTGACCTAGTTAGATTGAATAATAACAGCAGAGTGGCAGCTGTGAGCCATGTTATGAGACTGTAATGCTGGCCAGAGACGTTATGTCTCTTACATTGATATATCGATATAACTTCATAGCATAAACAAAAACATCGCAGTGAACTTAACAGAGTATACCAATTTAAGCAGTTATACGACTAAATCGGTCACAAAAAGCCAAATATTACACAAAAATAAATGTGTTAAGTTTCGCTTTTTCAATTTAGTATAGTTATATACCCACAATATAGATAAACAATTATAAAATACTTATGAACTTTTATACCTGCCAGTGTTAAAAGCATGCAAGCACAAAACGCTAACATGCATTTTTATACATAGTAAAATAAATTACAAATAACTAGTAATTTGTGCAATATTAAATTATTTTTAAAGTTAACTTAAGTCATACGATATTCTTTTAACTGAAGACTAATCGCAATTTTGCTTACATGATAACCATATGTTTACATTCTGGTATTAATCGTATAGTACAGGTGCTGATATTATGATATAGCAACTAGTAAAGACTTATTATAATTTTGGTAATTTATTCAAGAAATCTTTTTTAAAACTGTACATTTTATTTGACTGGCCATTTAAAAAACGGAAGAAAAAAACTGTTGCGAGCATATATGGTTTTTTGTTTTTAAATAAAATACCATATTGTCATCGATTATTTAGACGCAAGCAGTGAGACCAGGCTGTACGAACATAAAAATGCAAATACAAGTGCAAGCGGTTTATTTTGTTTGTCACTAATATTTGATCATTCAGTGGTTACGGACGTGTGCGTTTGTCGTGCGGGTTGGACAAGAAAAATGGCGAAAAGTGTCGGTCGTGCGTGCGCGCAAATCGCAATTTTATTAACTATTTACGGATCAATACAGTGTGTAAAATCAATATGTAAGTGTACTCAAAATTACGCTTGAAACTATTCAAAACAAAATGTCCAAATACGCATTTATATGCACATATGACAGACATCATAATTATGATGATGACGATGTCGAAGAAGACAAAACGCAAAGATTGGTCATCGGCAAGGGGGGCTCATGTGGGGGGAGCCAAAGCGCGCTTTGCTGCCAGTTGGTACTTTTTTGTTTTGTATGGTGAAATTTTGCTGCCATGTTTTTTTTTCGTTTTCTTTTGTTTGTGGCTTTATTGCTGTTAAAATGAATTTGTTGTTTTTTTATTATAGTAGTTATTTCTGCCTGCCTGGCAGTAAATGCGTTAATTGACAACAAAACATCAAGTGTACGTAGCACTTTTTGTGCGAGTGTATGTGTGTGTGTGTGTGTGTGGCGCAGCCGAGTGTGAAAATAGGCAGCATTACTAAGAAACGAACGTCCTGTCGCCTGCCTGCCTGTCCGTCCCTCTCGCTCTACCTTAAATACATTGCGCCCACGTTCGCTTTATTTTTAACATTTTTTTTTTTGTGCTGTGCCATGCTCCACTTAACGTGCAACAATTTCCAATGGCCCCCCCCTTTCGCGCAATTGTAGAGCGACATCTCGACGTTGCATCTTTAAATTGAAATTTGTGGCGCATATTTATTAAGGCGCAAAGAAAAGGCGAATCTGAGGCTTATTGTTTTTGTTTATGTTGTTGTTGTTGGACTTGTTATCCCACGATGTCGTGGAATTCAATTGAAATATGAAATGGATCAAAGAACAAAACAGGTGGCAACCTCGTTAGCAGCTGCTGCTACCGCTGACCCAAAGTGCCGTTACCCGCTGTTTCTTTTTTTTTTTTCATTTGTCTTGCATTTGTATTTACCACTGTTGAGTGCGCTCGCGCTCTTTCTCTCTGTCGTTTCAATTCTTTGACCTTTGAGCATAAGCTGTCAGTGTTGTGTAATTAGCCAATAATGTAACTAGCCCTGTTACATATGTGTATGTGTGTACATATTTATTTATGTATGTATGTAAGCTGGTCCCGGTTAGACAGTATTGCCAGCTTGTCGTCTCAGTTCATTTACTTGTTTCAGCTAACTGCACACGCACTGCAACACATGCACATATACATGCATACGTATATGTCAATATGTTTAAATGCATATGTACATATATGCATAGTTTTGTTGATACCGTTGCGATTGGACATTTCTTTGTCTCGGAGCCAACACTTACCACCCACATTATCAATATCTTGCACTTGCTTTGTTTTCAACGTTGCGATTGCATTCTCTGTGTGCGTGTGTATGTAATTAATTACTCAGTTTTGTTATTTTAGATTTTACATTTTGCTAGAAATCAATCAAGCTCCACTGCGGCAGCTACCGCTACAACGGTCAGTTAATCGATTGCTGATTCCAATTAAATTACCATTGGACTTTGGCGATGTCCCCCGGGGATGGTCACCGACTGGCACAGCAGTGATGATCACAAATTGCTTATCAAAAACTGCACTCTTGTTGTTTTCACTGTTGTGTTGTGTTGTGTTTGATACCCTAAACCCTATTGGAAAAGGGGTATACTGATTTTATACAAACCAGCGCAGTTACATTTGGTTTTAAGTTTAGCTCAAGTTGTCACATAAGTCACTCTGTTTTCTTATCGATAAAAATTATATTTTTTATCACCACGTTTTTAACGCTAAGGGCAAAAGAGTCACAAACGCTAAGTAAAGTGCGCATCTTGCGGCGTAGTTCGTAGCTGCCTTTTTCTTTATTTTTACTGTGGCGATAAACAGTTAGCTTTGCAGTAACAGTTTTGCTTGAATGAGATTTGCGTGCTTATTAATGCATACATACATATTGATGTACATGCATACACATATACTGTAATCGATTGGCAGGTTGACACGTAGAGATGGACGCGTGACACGCGCTTAATTAAAGCGCTGTCGTCTACAAAAAGATGTTTATGATCTATTTAGCTACCCTGTTTCCATTGAATATGTGTATATTGTATAATATTTTTCGATCACATAAAGTTTACCTATTTTTAATCAGCACGATTTCTAAGTCGATGTCAACTTTAAGAGTTAGAGAATATTAAATATCTAAATTGACATAAATTAAAAAAAAAAATGGTATTTAAATTAGTTTATTTAATAAGTAAAAAGCGTTTTCAGCTATTTTATTCAATGTCGAAATTGTTATTTTGTTTTGACTCTGACCAAGAAAAAAACCTTTTAAATTTGTCTTTTTTAACTAGATTAATATGGAAACTTCTAGTTTTAACAATTTTGTTAGGCAGCAACGGGTCGGGCTATAACTCAATATGGCTGTATTATAAAAAAAAAAACACACATATTTTGTCAAAGATAACAAATATTGCCAGAATAAACGGGAGGACGATTATCTTTGGAGTGCCGAAGAGTAAACACCCTTACAGACACCAGGAAGATGAACACTTCTATATGTCTATATGTGACACATTTCGTTACAAACTTATATCGTTTACGCTGCAAATATATATACAAAAATAAGCAGAAAGCAAACATCTTTATGGTTGGGGCAACGCGATGTCTGGACAGGGGACTGACGTCACGTTGTCGTTGCACAGGCACGGAATATTCTCTCGAATTCTCTGCAATAATAAAACAAAAAATCAACTACGCAAAAACCAGCAGTGCTTCTAATTTTTTCTTTAATAATTCATTTTTTCATCGATTTTTTTTTTATCGATTCCAAATTGTATACTATTCTATCATGGAATATATAAATTAGGTTTTTACTTGTATTCAAGCTGTCAAAGCTGGAAACTTGAAATATGCAATATAAATACTTTACAAAAAATGTTTACATGTAAAGTAAATCAATAGTTCCAAAGATTGAACTGTCTGTTGCACTCGACTGTAGTTATTTCAATTACACTAATGTTTACTTGTGGTCCGCTCATTTTGGCCCAGGTTTAGTTTTAACAGTCGCTAATAGTACCGTTAATATACACCCACACACCTAAGCTATGTAAAGCCTAGATAAAAAACAAAGCACGCAGAGGGTTTTAAACAAACAGCTCTTAGAAATGTGCATTCGCATTTAATCTAGTTTCGATCGATAAATAGTCGAGAATGCGACCGTGATAAAGCACGAACTGTGGCGCACAGACCAATTGGATTGCATGTGCTGCGGCTAATTCCAATTGGATTGCGACACAAATTTCTTGCAACCAAAAACCGAATACGAATGCATTATTTTTTTTTTTTTTTGTTCTTATTGTAGAGCAAACTTTCTTTCATATTCATCGCTTGGCATTTGGACCGCATGATGCCCGCCTCCTTTCTGCCCCGCCCGTCTGATGTTGACCAAAATAGTCGTGCCCATTGTATGCATTGGCGCCCACACCCAATCGCGACGAATGTGACGCACAGTGCTGCGTCTGTCTTGAAGCTGCTATTGCAACATAGCCCTTCCCCCCTCCCTCCCTTGCGCCATTTACACACTCATGCATTGTGACAACAGGAAGCAGAGCCGTCGACGCGACGTTAGCACATCATCAACATCAGACGTGAGCATTGACAAAGCTCTCCCACCTCTAATATCTATATGTGCCTCCCACTTGCTCTCTTGTTGTTAATATCCCCCTCTCATTCTCTCTCTTTCTCTCTGCCTTCACTGTCTGCAATGCATTTCGGTGTCTCTGGCAACTCTGCGTTTGCGTTTCGTTTTAAGTTTATGTTTTATTTGCTTCCATTGATATAGCCGATAAGCATGTCCGGCTAACGGCGTTAAAAGCTTTAAAAAGAAAAAATGTTAAACTCCAACTGTACAATTGTTGTTGTTGATGTTGCTTGCAAGCAAAATGTCAACAAAAATACGTCTATAGTTGAAAAACTTGTCAACAGTCGCCAGATAAGAAGACAAAAAAAACTGTCGCCACCCAATACGCAAAATACCTGTCAAATACCTGTTCGTCTCGCTCCATTATCACACAACTCAATTGTTTTGGCAGAAACTAAGAAAAGAAAATAACAAATTAGCTTGCAATTGCGATAAACAACTCGAGTGATGCGAAAAAAAAGAACAAGAAACAATATTTTGCAGTCGCATTTCCTTACCAAAGCAAAAAAAAAAGCAAAAAACAATTAAAGCAAAACGTAAAAGAAATCGAACAAATTGGGTCACACTGACAGTCAGTATGGCTGTGTTAGGATGCCCCGTAAGGTCGTTAACACAATAGCCAGAAACATGAACGAATGGCAACAACAATAACTTTAATTTTTCAATCAAATGCCTAAATTTGCGCCAATTATTTGAAATATCAGCAACACCAACAACAATACTAACAGCTGCCATTAACACAACAATTAACACCGGGTTCAATTGAATCAAACGCCGCACAAATGCAAAGCAACACGAACAGCAACTGATGCAAGCGCATAAGCAATAGTGGGTGCGAGTGAGGCGGCATCAGCAGCAGGTGTGTGACTCAGTGTGACCGCACAGCCAATAATTATGCAAGGCAATGGGAAATAGACAAACGCACAGATGACGCTCGATGCTGATTTACATACACATACACACATACATATGCAAATTCACTAATACTGTATGTGTGTCTCGCTCTCTGTGTTTTATTTGTCTGCCTGCCTGTTTGTGTATGCATGTTTTTCTTTTTGCGTCTCTCCGAATTGGCTGTTATGCTAAATAATCTGTAATTAGCTAAAACTCGAAATACGGAAATAAAGAAAACTAATAAATAGTCTGTGAGGGGTTTCTGAAATGAGAGATCGGCTAAGAGAGAGAGAGAGAGAGAGTGGATCAGTTAAATGTGACACTCGATTATGGATGGTGCTGCCACCTATTGGCAAACGTTTGCCATGCAAAAGATCATTTAAAAAAATTTATTTAAAAAAAACCATAAATTCGTGGGAATAGCAACGCTTCATTATTCGCTTACTAATCAAATTTGCAAATTGTATTTGCCAGCTAAATGTGAAGCTCAGATTGCTGACATTACCATGTTTATTGTGTGTGTGTGTGAGGGCTCGCACCTTGCTCCACATTATTTGCATAGAGTTTTGTTATTCGAAATCTTATGTGCTTGTCATTGTAATCGATATCCGTATTCATTTTATTTTGTGCGTCTGCTTACATATGTATGTACATATGTATGTATGTATGTATGTATGCGGGCCAGTGTGTTTAAGTGACCACATGTTATATTTGTGTGTTAGAAATCGACGGGCAAAAATAATAGCAAGCTGCGATTAATGGCGCAGTGCCCTTTGAGATGTTCCCACATGCATGACTGCATGTGTGCGTACTTACGTACGTATGTATGTAATTACAGATGTATGTATGTATATATGCAAATATGTATGTATGTAAGTAAATAGCTCTAGTTACTTGTCTATGCGAATTCGACCCCTGAAGAATGTGCTTTGGTATTTGTTATTCGGTGTGGACAGGTGGCGTGGGGTAGGGTCGGTGAATGAATGAAAATACTAGAAATATAAGAATAGAAAATCGATATTGTGCGCAAGGCGTCAAATAACAGTTAATAACTAATTACAACGCCCGCAAAAAAACAGGCTCAAAATGCGGTTACAGTGCTGGAAACGGGGGGAAAATGCTGCCATGTTCTAAATGTTAAACAATACATTTATCGGAAGAATTTGTTTGACCAGCTTGTTAACCACAACTTCATTTAAAATGTCGATAATTCAATTTGCCTTATGAAATGGTATCCTGTTGCTATGTAAAGTTCTTCCCGATCAAATTGTCCCCAGAATAGAAAAACCTAATTATTTACAACAGGTATATATTTCTAATAGGTTTGTCTTTGAACTTATTTTTCATAGTTATTTAAGAAAAAACTCTCGCTATGTATCTAGCGTAATCAGTAATGTTGATGTTTGTCTAGTTGGAAATATTCCTGGTAACACTTTTAAGAATTTCTGAGGAACTATTTTTAAATTTCCGTTAAATTAAACGATTATTTTGCTCTGTCCTCTGCTCGCAATGTGTTTTTTTGGTGAAGCTTTTTTATATTTATTGATTTTATATTATTCAGATTGACGGGGTACATAATATAAAATACTGATATTTTCTGCGGGAATAACAGGGCTGTACTTCGTCACGCTATAACTCATAGTTGAGCAAATCTTGTTAAGAAAAATTGTTCTTATCAGCACTTCAAATCGGTAAAAAAATTCGAAATGCGCTCAAAGTTGTAAAATATAATTTAAATAAATTAAATATAAATTATAAATATAAAATAATATGTTCATTAATATATGAAAAGTCAGTGAGCTTTTACACCTGTTATAAGGATACCTCTGTTTACATGTACTTATTTATGTGTGCATTCTATATACCATATATCAACGTATTGAGTAATATGATCAAATCATATCGCTTCACATTTGAACTGTTGTTAAACGAGTTTTCGCACGAAAATATATATAATATATTTATTGAAATATACATCTGTATCTTAAAACAAAAATCACCCACATTGAAATAACAACTTATCAGTTTTTCAAACTAAATTAGTCAGAATTGAAAGTCAAAATAGGAAACCCGTTGAAAAATGTCGAGAAACTGAGAATATAAAACCAATGGCAACTATGAAATATAGGGGTCACTTTATAAGTATGAGGGCTTTAATTTATATTTATAGCTTATAAAATTATAATAAAATGACGGCGGGCCTATTATTCATATTTAAAGTAAATCTTAAACTGATTAATTATAATATAATAATTTACATGTTTTTATACCTAAATGTCCATCCGTAACTACAACTGCATTACACCTAAAATAAGAGCCAAATTTGATAGATTTCAAACAACGAATTTGTAAAACAAAAATTCCCTCAAATTACTCAGAATTTCTGCGTAACAAAAATTTATACTTATTAGTCAGCATCAGAATATGATCAAAATAAAATACGCAGCTGAGTTCGTCAAGTTCGTAATGCGATAAAGTTCGTTAATTGTTATACATATATATAAAAAAAATTAAAAATAAAACGATATAATCACGTTTTATGCGCATATCTTATAAATGATAAAGTGTATATTATGTAAAAATATATATATTTATAAACTTATCAAATCGTCTTACAGCTCCCGACGCGTACACTAGCCTCGACACACAGCTTCCGTATATTAATCCGGACGGCGGGATTGTTAGACTAACGACAGAACAGCTGTCACGTCAGCGTCGTGCCGCGCCAGCATCGCCGGCGGACTCAACGCCGGTCGCGGCCTCCACGCAGGATCCAAAGAATCAATATCAGAGCGTCAGCGCCAATGTGAATGGCAGCGTTGGCGTGACCACGGTGGATGGCAAGGCGACCGCCACCGGCAGCGTCTCCTACAATGTGCACAATGTGGGTGTCAACGGCACTGGCCAGCGCAAGGACTTGACCAGTCAGCCGGGCAACGGCAATGGTGATGCCACCACCAACACCACCAGCAGCACCAGCATCAATGTGGCCGCGTCGCCATCTGTGCCGCCAAAGAAAACCCAATTGACGGCCGCATCGCAGCCGGGGCAATATCCGAAAAAGGTGGCACCGACAGCGACACCGACACCGACAACCACCGAGCGTTCGCTTATCGATGAGGTCGATGTGCCCGACGAGGTGATCACCAATGAGGCGAACAACGCATCGCTGACCCGACGCGAGGATCACTTCGATTACTACAGCAGTGTGCTCTATGTGAGCAAGGAGGAGACATCGGCACTGTGGGAACAATTGCGCACGATTCCCGATAACAATATGCTATCCTCGTCGCATCGTCGCGCGATGACGGTCGAGTTAAAGTTTGATTTTCCGTTTTACGGGCATTACGTGCGCAATATAACGGTTGCCACCGGCGGATTTCTGTATACCGGAGAGTACGTGCACTCCTGGCTGGCGGCCACACAATATATCGCACCGCTGATGGCCAATTTTGATTCGAGCATGTCGGACGATTCGTTTGTGCGGCTACAGGATAATGGTTTGTCTCACAATCGAATCTCTCGAGATGAAATACGTATTCATTATTCGTATTCCTTTTCAGGCACCGCCTTCACCGTCGTCTGGGAAAATGTCACCCTGCAGGATAAGCCCGATTGCGGCAAGTTTACGTTCAGCGCAACGCTCCATCAGAACGGCGATATTGTGTTCGTCTATTATCAGCTGCCCACGCTGATCAACAACATACAGGACAATCAGCATCCGGTTAAGGTCGGCCTCTCCGATGCCTATATCGTGGACAAGATGCTCTACTGTATGTTAAACAATAACTTTTGTTTGATTTTGTCTAAAGAAAATTGTCAATTTTTAGTTGCTCGCCGCAAGACGATCTATGAATATCATCGGGTCACATTCAGCCGACAGGAGATTAAGAATGCCACAGTGATTATATTGACGGCATTGCCCACGTGCCTTGGCTACAATGACTGCCAGACGTGCATGTCTCACAATACCACATTTGAGGTGAGTTTATTCTACATCTGATCTATCCATAATATATGTATAATTCTTTTGATCTCTCACAGTGCGGCTGGTGTCCCACGCTGAATCGCTGCTCTACACATAATGGCAATGATCGCCGAAAGCAGGATTGGCAGCAGAAGGGTACGTGTTGAACCGTATAAGGGGTAAACTTGGTTATATAGTTACATAGAAGTGTTTTTTTTTTATGGATATTTAAAGAGTATTTGTTTGGATAGATTTAATTTTTGGTTGCACGATTTTAAGAAACGAAAATGTTTTTCATTTCTCTACGAGTTGCAAAATTCACAAAATTGTAATTAAAGAGATAAGAGACGAAATCACTATTTACTGGACATGTGGACATGCAGCAAATTTAAAAACGTATTTGGAAATATCCTCGCAGGGAACTCGAATACGATCCATGCAAATAGTGAAAAATGTAGTTCAAAGCTGACGCGGGCTCTGCCAACTTGTTTTCTTATGTATTTTTTTTTTGGTATTTTTTTTTTTTTAAGCTTAACAGCCAGTTTTTCTCTGTTAACGGACTTCGTTTGAGTTGTTTTGTTTCATTTATGAGAAACTAATATTTAGGGACAGAAGAAAATAAAAAAATATAAAATTAATATTAATTTTGAGCAAATGCCTTAGGGCTGCTGCCCAGCCAAATTAAATTTCTTTGGCATCTTTTCTTAATTGAATTTTATCACTTTTTCGCTTTGAATTAATTGCATTTCTCAATCAACAGAGCTAAAAAACTTGTTTGTGATTGAATTCATTTAATTTTCTGTTCGTAAATTGAACAAATTGGAAACACAAGTTGAGATTTTTGAACACTTCATGAACCAACAAAATAATTGATATAAATTCTTTTATTTTTATTGTAGAATAGTTGAAAAAAACACTGATATTTGAACGATTTATTAAAAGCCGACTATTCGTAATTTGCAGGCTGCGATCGTTCGGTGATCACCAACATTACCTCCTGTCCGGCGCTGGGCCAGAAGGGCAACAACGCTGCACAGGAGAACAACAGCAGCAGCAGCGGCAGCAACAGCAGCAGCAATAAAAACAACTACAACACAACTGGCGGCAGTGTGGCCAGCTCAACGCCCGCCGGCAGTACAGCGGTAACGGAGGCGACTGTGATCAGCACGAAGGCGCCGAGGGGCGACGAGGTGAGTCCGGCCGGGGATGCTGTTAATCTTAACAAGAGCGAGCAACTGAGCGCCGGATTGCCAGAGAATAAGAACGTGGGCGTGGCCTTTGGTTTTATGGTGCCCATTTGCCTGGTGTTCGTTGTGACACTGTGGCTGTTCTATGCGTACCGGAATCCGCACACACGGAGCGGACAGTTCCTCATACAGGTGAGCAACAATCTAACGGTCAATCGATCGATCAAATATATAGTCTTATATTTAAAAAAAATGCATTGAATATATTTACATGCAGTCCAAGCATTTACATCAGGTTTGTAAATAATAATATCTATCTCAACAACAACAGCAAACTCTTATATGGACTTTTTATTAATCGAAATTGTTTTTGTTTTTTTCTATTGGAACAGTTCCGTCCCAGCCAGTGGTCATGGCGTCGCGGCGAGGCGCGCTACACGGCGGCCACGATACACATGTAGAGTTGAGCGATAATTGCATACCTGTTGCTTATCAGAATATCATTTGTAGCAGGTACCAAATCACTGTAGACCCCCTAAACCACCCCATCCTACCCTACCCTTAAAATAATTGCAACTGTCACTGCTACTACGTTCAGGTTGTGACTTGAGAAATGTATACATATTTGCAAAAAAAAAAAAAAAAAAAAAAAAAAATTTAAAAAATTTTTTTTATATATTTTTATTTTAAATATAAAAAAATATGATTAAAATCAACAAACCAATGATAACTATCGTGAACAGTCATAGTTATCGTGATATCGCTCATCTCTGACATGTAGTGCAATGGCAGACAACAACAAGCAACAGCAATTGGCGACAGCAGCAACAACAACAACAGCAATTAACAGAGCGTGTGTAAATTCAATTATAGTTACAGTTATAAGTCTCTATATGTATGTATGCACCCGTCATAACAGCGAAAAATGAATTAGTGTAGAAATCATTAAAAACCAACAAAAACGGTTAATGCAATATTTATAGTCTGCTGATGTTTTACAACACTTACAGCTAACCCATTCGCACTTGTTGGCACTTTTCTCAAACTCCCAAAAAAACAAAAATGTAAGACCCTTCAAAAAAAAAAGACAAACAAACAATTTTAATACCACATGTACTTTGTACTCTTCCTAGTTAAAATTATAATTGTTTTTTGTCACTTTCTCACTCTTGGCAACTAATAAAATTTTTTTTAAATATAGCGGTTATTCATTTGCTCAGGCCCTGTTCCTTTAATCCCCACCAAGCACTCGCACTCACACACATATACAAATACACAGGGCACACACACACACTTAGAAACACAGTGCTTGCAATTTAGTAGTTCAATTGTAAAAACAATATTGTTTATTTTTTTTTTTTTTATTATTATTATGTTTTTATACAGATGTATGTATTTGTTCTTTTGATAGCGAGAGATGTAAATTTTGTGGCTCTCATTTTATCGGCAGTTTCATTGGCAAATCTAAAATATATAATTTTATTCTGTTCCCCTTTATTTTTGTATTATATGAGTACTATATACGAATGTACATGCAGCACTTGAATCTATATATATATATATATATATATATATATATATACATTTAAATGGATATATCCAAGAACGACCTCTTCTTTTTGTTAGCATATTTTCTATTAATTATTATTAAAAATATACATTAATAAATATAAAAAGCAAGAAATGCGGTGTGCAAGTAAAAAAAAAAAACAAAAAAAAAAATACTAAACTAAATACATAATTTAATAAGAGAAACATAAACAACACGCAACTAAAGATCTGTAACAAAACATAAGAGAAAAACAAAAAGAACTAAGGAAATTGTATAACAATGTATTTTGATAATGAAATGAAATTTGTATTTTAAGCTCTTATTACATATACAAGATAATTTAAATAAAAAAAAACAAAATCCTATGTATACGTTTTTTTTAGTTTTGTCAAATCAAATTAAGACCCAATGTGCAATTGCACATACAGCTGTAACATAACAGTGACAAAGCACACTGAGTGCAATTTTTACAGCGTCTGTAAAGTTGTATTCATGCTGAAAATGAACAGTAAGCTTACCGTGGCCATTTTGAGTTGATAATCGTGTATGAAGTAGAGTTGTACATCGTAGTTCAATTTGAAGAGTAAGTTCAGTCGTTCAATTTTTACTGAACGAACTAATTGTTCAGTTAGTTCAATTCGTTCGTTCG